>CAMRHE010001229.1:0-163451 GCA_947044405.1 Leptodactylus fallax
TTTAATGTTTTGATACCTTTTAAAGGGAGTCTATCATTCGCAAAAATAATTTTAAGCTAATGGCATGTTGGAATGGCCTTTAAAAAGGTCATTCTTCTCCTACCTTTCCTTGTTTTCTTCTCCCAGCTGATTCCAAGATAATTCTCTTCTGCGAGTACCCATCGCGTCATCACTTCTTACCGTCCCTTCGGCCATTGGAGTGACTCCCCTCTTGGCTTTCTTTCTTCTTACTTCTCGCTCTCAGCGAATTTTTGCGCCGCCATTTTCCGGTGGTCTGTCACAAGAGCGTGGCAGAGCCGATTGTGCATGTGCAGTCATGAAAATTCGCTGAGAGCGAGAAGTAAGAAGAAAGAAGGCCAAGAGGGGAGTCACCGCAATGGCCGAAGGGGCGGTGAGAAGCGATGATGCGATGGGCGCTCGCCTAAGAGAAGGTACGCCCCGGGTGCTCCGTGGTGCTCATTTACATACATGAAGAAACAAATTATCTTGGAATCGGCTGGCAGAAGAAAACAAGGAAAAGTAGGAGAAGAATGGCCTTTTTAAAGGCCATTCCAACGTGCCATTAGCTTAAAACTGTTTTTGCGAATGATAGACTCCATTTAAAAAATTAAAAACTTTGCAAAATAGAAAAATTCCTTTGTGTCGCCATTTGTGAGACCTGTAACTTTTTGATATTTACATGTATGGAGCTTGGTAAGGTATCTTTTTATGCGGGACAAGATGTAGATTTTATTGATACCATTTTGGGAACGGTCTGATGGTTTGATCTCTTTTTATAAATTTTTTTTTAAAAAGGCAAAGTGTTGAAAAAAACAGCCATTTGGCTATTTCGATTTTATTTTCCTTGCTACGGCGTTCATTGTATGGCATAAATATTTTTATATTTAATAGTTCGGACATTTTTGAGCGCCTGGATCTCTAAAAGTGTATATGTTTGTTTTTATTTATTTATTTATTTTTACATGTGATCTAGGGAAAGTGGGGTAATTTGAATTTTTTATATTCTTTGTGGTTTTCTTTTTACTTTTAAAGAATTTTTTGGATTTTTTTTTTACTTTTATCTTCAGACCCCCTAAGGACCTTGAACACTATTTTCAATGTATTCCAATGTATATCAAAATCCATTGACTTCTATTACACGCTGCCTAATAGAACTACAGTATAGTAATGACACACCAGGGAGCCTTCAATAGGCTCCCGGCTGTCATGGCAACCGATTTCTGATTTCTGATGATGTTCTGGAGGGCGTCGATTGTTAAAAATGGTGGTTTTGATGCTGGTGACGCATTTTACCGCAGTATCTAAGCTGTTAGCGGCAGGGGGTGACTGTATTATACAGCCGGCATCCCCCCGTGTATGGGGAGAGCTCAGCTCCTGACAGATCCAGTTCCTGACAGATCCAGTTCCTGGAAACTGGCTCGCCTGATCCAAGAAATATGAACATAAATATGAACATTAATACTGCTATATGTGGGGTTCATTGAGGTTCAAAAATCATAGTATTTACCCCTTGAAATATCTGAGGATACTACTCTACCCTGTCTATACTTTTATTTGTTTTTGTTATTTTTGTCCTTTTTGAGATCATTTTATGTTTTGTTATGTTGGTTGATTTTAACTATAATCAATAAAGTATATAATTTTTAACAATCCTGCCCGTGGAGTGACTCTCCTATATTTTTATACTAGCTTCTTATTGGGTTAGTCAATTTATTAGTCTCATATTTTGTGTCAACAATCTCCTGCAAAAGGCTCTGAACTGTTCATCTATCTGGATACAATATACAGAGCACATACTGTAAACTGCGCAATGGGACAGCTTGGTGGTGCTATGATGAGGAGTTCCAGCGTCACTTGGCTTTGACCCCAGCTGTTGATTGGGCTACAATGGCCCTTTCCAGGTATCGTCGCGGGGGTGTGTCCTTTGCAAGGTTCACTGCCTCGTAAGACCACCGGTTCGTGTTGGCTATATAACAAGGAGCACATGTCAAGTTTCGACATGACAGTTCCATCTGCGGAGGGTCCAATCCCATTCTTAGATGCTCCCGTCGTGGTAAGCAACCAACCAAGGTCGGTGCTTCCGATGTCGCAAAGTATGTTGGTGAGAAGACACATAATGCGCCCCTGGTTAGAAATGTACCCCAAGAGGCGGGAGACAAAACTTCTTGAAGATTGATTTTCAGTGGGGTTTCTTTATACCGTTCAAGGACTTGACCTCTTCCTTTTTGTGCTCTAATCTTACATCTGTTACTGAAAATGTTTCTTTGGCTTGGGAAAAGGTGATGAAGGAGGTGGAGTTGGGGAGAATGACTGGTCCCGTGGATGAATTGCCCTTCCCAATTTCCAGGTGTCTCCTTTGGGCTTGTCCCAAATAAGGAGCCTGACAAATTCTGCCTAATTCATCATATGTCATTTCCGTGCGGCGAATCGGTCAATGATGGAATATCTAAGGAAGAGTCGGCAGTTTGCTACATGTTGTTCGATCGTGCAGTCGATCTGGTATGTCGGATGGGTCAGGGAGCCCTTCTAGTAAAATTCAATATCGAATCCGCGTTTCTTTTGTTATCTATATCCCCAATTGTTTTCATCTACTTGGTTGTAGTGTACAAGATAAATAATTCGTAGACATGTGTTTACCAAAGGGGTGTTCTATTTCTTGTTATTTTATGAGATTTTAGGTTAGTTTTTAGAGTGAGTAGTGCGCTTCGAGGTTGGTCATTCTTCCATTTTGCATTCTCGATGACTTTCTGTTCGTGGGACCTCCCAATTCTCCAGTTTGCGAATTTTTGTTGTGATCTTTCTGTGGTTTGATGGAACTTTTGGGTGTTCCATTATCCAAGGAAAAGACGGTCGGGCCGGTTACTTGCTTGTTTTTTTTAGGGATCGAGATATAGACACATTTTCTATGGTTTTCCGTTTACCCAACGATAAGCTTGTCCTGCAGGGTGCATCAGATGCAGGTTCTGTTAGGCCTCTTGAATTTCGCGTGTACGGTGATCCCTATGGGGAGGTCTTTCTGTCGCCAGTTATCTTTGGCTATGAAGGGAGTCCAGCTTTCGCATCATTTTATCAGAATCATGAGGCCTTTGCGGGATGACTTGTGTGTTTGGCGGCGTTTTTTGTTGTCATTTAACGGTAAGTCCATCTGTCAGTCCTTGGAAATGTCTAACAAAGAGCTCTCTCTCTCTTTACGGATGCAGCTGGAGGTGATGGTTTTGCTGCGGTTTTTGGGAACTGGTGGTGTAGGGGTCACTGGCCTGACAGCTGGAAGGTTTCTGGCTTAGTCAACAATTTGTCTTTGCTTGAACTTTTTCCAATAGTTGCTGCAGTCGAGATTTGGGCCAATGTTTCAGCAATTTTCATATTTGTTTTTGGACTGACAACATGGCGGTAGTGCAGGCTGTTAATATTCAGTCTTCGTGATTGTTGGAGGTTTTGTCAAAATTTGGAGCGAGCATTGTCTCGCTCGAAATTTCAGATTTTCAGGTGTCTAATCCGACAGTCAAATTGGAAGGTTCAACGTCCCCGGAATACAGTACTTATGGAGACTAGTAGAGATTGCCTGATTGCCTTGTTACAGGGATCAGTTACATTGTCCACCTTGCGCAGTCACGTCAAGTCCTGGAAGGAATGGTTGTCCTGCTTTGGCGGTTGTTTGCCCACAGAGGATTACCTTCTCCTTGGGGTCACATTGCATTTTCTGGGTTTGATGTGACATAGAGGCTTATTGGTGGACGCAGCCAAGAAAGCTTGTCGGTTGTGGCCTTTATGCTCAAGCTATACAGGGTTAAGGACATCACAAAACACTTCAAGGTGTGACAGATTTTGAGAGGTTGGAAGAAGAAAGTAGTTTGGTGGGATAATAGACATCTGGTTTCCTTTCATCTTTTGGAGCAGTTGGTGGCGGTTTTAGTTATTGTTTGTAGAGATGAGGGAGAAGGTTTTTCTTTTTCTGGCCATGCTTGCAATTTTTGGGGCGATGGGGATTGCCGTAGAGTTCGAATTAAAAAGGCGGTTTGCTCTCTTCCACTCTTCCACCGATATTAGGGTGTGCATACGTACATGATACGTAAGACTGATATTTATGGCCAAGGTATTTGGCTTAAGATATGGGCTACTAATTCATCCTTCTGATCTCTTAAGTTGGTTGGGGATTTTCTGCGTGGCAGTGGCGAAATATTTTTGATTCATCAGTCCGGTCTCTCTCTCACTAGATTCCAATTTTCTTTGTTTTTTCAGTCTTGTTTGGTCAATGTTGGCCTCAATCCTGATGAATTTGGTACTCATTCCTTTAGAATAGGGGCAGCTTCCACTGCTGATGCGTACAGTATGGATACGGAAGGGGTGAAAAAAAATAGGTCACTGGAAATCTGTCTGCTTTCGTTCTTATATATGTCTGGATTTTCTGAGGTTGTGAGTGTGCTCTTTGTTCTAGTTTGTTATGCTTGTTATTTCTTTGTTCTTCTTTTAGGTTCATCTTCTGTCCCCGTTTGAATACTCAGAGATTCATATGTTTTCTGGGCGGAGAGAAGAGAGGCTGTGAGACCTGCCGGATTATCTTTAGGTATTGCGGGTGTTGATGTCCACTGGTTTGGTTTCAGAGGCCTCCGTTGGATGAGTATTTTGCCAGAAGTGGCAAAGATTAGAAGGTCAATATCTGGCACGGTCCTTATAGTCATCCATGCGGACAGTAAAGTAAAATTGGAGGATCAGACAGAACTTTTCTTGTTTCCCTGACTTCTTTCACCGGGTTCTTATTGTTTGGTCTGAAGTTGTCCCTTGGAGGGTTTGGAATATTTGGCGGCTCTGGAGCATTCCAGACGGGTACTGAATATGCGTGTTTCCAAACATGTCAGAGCAATCGGTGGAATGACTGTAAGGCATACCGAGATTGAAGGAGATAATGGCGACCTGCTTTTGTCAGACGGGGTTCATCTGAAGCCCATAGGTTTAGACATATTTCTTTCTGGCATCCAGGATGGGGTAGAAAGGACCTTGGTTTTGGCTAGTTGGTCAGAGCCAGGTGTAGGTAATACACCGTCTACTTCATAGCGAAAGTTCCATGCCCCATTGCCAAGAAGACATGGTCTACATGCCCGGTGTCGAACAGCGGGTCGGCATTCAGTCGAAGGATCAAGAAGGAAGAAGGATTCATGGGTATGGAGACAGTTGTTAAAGGTTTATTGGTTGTTTTTTAATATGGTATGTTTTATAAAATAAATACTGTGGCCGACTGTACGTACCCACAAACAGAATGTGTTTTTTACTCAATTTATATGAATGGAGTCATCTAAAAGGTAATTTGGGGTTTTACATATGTCCCAGCAGTCCCTGCCAGCAGCTTATAAGCTAGCACTGGCAATGTGACATCACTACATTGCGCTGCTGCTCCCAAGCCACCGGCAGCAGAGACTGCAGGAGAATGGGGAGAGGTAAGTATTCATTTTCTTGTTTGTGCATTTTTCTCTGGGGCATAAGGGGACATTATATATACTGTAGGGGGGCTGCAATATGGGAGCATAATAGTGTGGCCTCTACAGTTAGAGGGACATTATACTGGGTGGAGATCGCAATAGCAGGACAATATACTGTGGGGTCACAATAAGGGGGACATTATACTGTGGGGGCCACAATAACAGGGACATTATACCGTGTGGGAGCCACAGTGATGGGACACTATACTGCGGGTGCCACAATGAATTTGGCATAATACCATGGCAGCTACAATAATGCAGACAATTTACTGTAGGGACCACATTGAGGGGGGGCATTATACTGTGGGGAGCCACAATAACAGGGACATTATACTGTGTGGGTAGCACAGTGATGGGACATTATACTGCGGGGGCCATAATGAAGGCATTAAACCATGACAACTACAATAATGCAGACAATTTACTGTAGGGACCACAATGAGGAGGGCATTATACTGTGGGGGCCACAATTAAAGGGACATTATCCTGTGTGGGGACTATAAGGAAGCCTGATACTGTGCAGGAGCCACTAAAAGGGTGTTATACTGTGTGGGGGCACGAAGGGATATTGTTGAATGTGGGTGGGTCCAAACAGCTCTTGGGCCCCAGTGCAAGATTTGCCATGGGGCCACTATCTACACTGTACCATTTAGAGTAGTGGTATATTTTTTTCAGTCACATGGACCTTTGGTGCCCCCTCAGAGTCCAGGGCCCGGTAGTGACTGCTAGCGCTGCACACCCCTGGGGCCAAAGGGAAATAGGTAGGGCTGGAGGCATGGTTTCTGATACCCAAATTCACCAGGGTGCACCCCAGATATTGTCCTTCCTTTGCTCCTCTGGAAGTTGTGAGGTACGTGCTGAATGCCATGTTTTAGCTATCTCTGGTGGTCCTTGGGAAATGAATAGAGCAGTACATGCGCTACCTGACCTGCTGCTGGGCGTAGTCTGTGGTTGGGTTGTAAGAGAGAGCAGTGCAGTACTGAGAGAAGCACGCCGGGGAGTGGCAAGTGGTCACAGAAACTGATAGAGACTGATAGGGCCACTGATGCCAGCCCAGAGCTCCACCATAATCCACATCACTACCTGTCTCCATTGGGGACACAATCTAAATTCCAAATTAATCACATCCTTGCCAACTCTCCCGAAACTTCCAGAATACTCCTTCGGAAACCAATAACAGTCCACTTTCCGCGCCTGCCAATACAAGTTACAGTTATGTCAAATTGTTGCTGAAATATCATATCACTACAGACCTGCGATACAGAATATGAAAGGACTTCTACAGTCGGACCCCCACCAATCAGACAAGTAAGGGTAAAAACCATGCAGTACTACTAACACACATTAGGGGGAGCCATGAATAAGTCATGGGATGGAGTAAATACTCCATGACCACATTGCCTCTAAGCCAAGTCCATACACTGCACACTACTTTTGCGTGGGGGGCTTCACCACAAATCGGCAAAGAATCCATCGCATAATAAGCAAGTGTTACACTACATTCACATCTGCGCGGTCCTATTCATTCTTCTGGCCTGTCGCAGGGCAAGAACAAGGGAAAAACAGACAGAAGTGGATCGGGGAAATGATACAAACGGATCCCAAGGAACCACATAAATTCTCTGCAGAATTGGCATACTGCAGATTAGAAAATGTGGATTTTCCCGCTATTAATAAGCCATTTGCATATTTTCAGTTTGGAATCTACACTGGAAATCTGCAGCAAATGTTCAAGTTGTGAATTTTCCCTTAGGATGAGACTCTACAGTGATATACTACATAACCATGTTACAGTGCAACATCCATAAAATCCATGGGTTTCGCTAAAGGCTGCACAGTTCATGGCCAGCTGTGTCTGAGCAGCAGATGTCCATTACCTTACTCGCCGGTCATGGATTACTCGCCTTACTCATCGGTCATCCACTCCCTTTTTTTTAAAGGGATTATCCGGTTTCTAAGATTGATGGCCTATAGGCCATCAATATTAGGTCTGACACCCTGGACCCCCACAGATCACCAGTACTGAGGCAGTGTCGGAGAGGCTCACTGCTCACAACCGCACAAACTGTAGTGGCGAGTGTCGGTACTGCAGCACTGCCCTATAGACATGTCTGGGGAAGCTTATTGCATTGCATATGTAAAGTTCAACCTGCTTGATCTCCTAACATCATCTGTAGGGGGAGAGTCATGACCCCCCATACACATCATCAGCCGCTCAGTTCTGTCGAAATTGGCCGGCTTGGCCGACAGTAATCTGATGTGTATGGGCACTTCAAGAAATGAGTATCCTGAACAGAAGGACCCCTATATAATTCAGAATTCCTAAATAGGGTTTTTAATAATGGGTTTTATAATAAGGAGACTGACTTAGGCTAAGATCACATCTGCGCATGGCTGTCCGTTGTTCGGGTCCACTGGGGGACCCGAACGATGGAGAACCGGACCGCTAAAAAAAGTATTCACCCGTGGACACCATAGACTATAATGGGGTCTGCTGGGTGTCGCTGTTTTTATACGGAGGCCAGCGGAGAGATAAGTCTTCCGTGTAGGACTTTTCTCTCCGGAGAATTCTGGTGGTTTCTGCGTCGCAGATGTGAACGTAGCCTTAGGCGCTGTGGTTCCTTTTTTGACAGATCCATCAGGAAACATCGAATCTGAATCAAAACGGATGGACAGATGGGTACAAATGGATTACTTTCAATGTTAAAAAAAAAATCTATTTTTTTGAATTAGAGGAAAAAGTTCTGCATGCCCGACTTTTCCCTCCGTCTAAAAAAACGGATCTACAGCGGAATGGATGCCAATAGTTGTTTAAATGGATCCATTTTTTATCCGATCGCTGTGTCGCCCCGCGACTCCTGCACCAATGTAAGTGCTGAGACTATCCGAGTGCCGCAACTGCGACTTCTAGCCCAAACAAAATGTGAGATTTTTGAGATGTGCTGGATTTTTTTTGCAACTAGAAGTCACAGTCGTAGCAACCTCGGGGTCGCAATGGGACTCTTCACTTGCTTTTGGTCACACGACAGGAGTCACAGCAGCTAAAGTTGCTGGGTAGCCCTAGCCTAGCAAACTTTTATTTCCCGTCACACTAGTTTTGTATAATATGGACACACAACAATGTTATAACGTCTACAGAATCCTCTAGTGCAGCCGCCACAATGTCTGGCTCCTTGGCCCTACTTATAGCCAGGTCATTGCATCCCTGACAAGGGAGGCTACAAATGCATAGACACAATAAGGGTGTAGACATTTTGGAGCGGTGGCACATGACACACATGACAGATCCTTGCAGTGGAGCAGTCTCCGCCCCTGTACACATTATGCTGCTGCTTCTGAGGGAGGAGGGAGTCAGCTGAGCTGCCAGAGGGGAGGAAGCATCATATGATGCAGAGGAAGGAGCTGCACTGAATGAGCCCTGACATTGTACTCCATGTACCCGAGACCTGTGTAAGGTAGGACTCTTGTATCCCTCCCTGCAAACCTTTACTTTAGTGCAATATCATTGCACCTGGCAGTGTCCTATAGTTGGGTATACAGGCGGGAAGGGGGATGGGTGGCCATATACACCTATATACTGCCTTACATGCAGTGCTAGTGCTTGGATCCTCTATTCATATCCTAAGCAAAATGGTGCCTGCATGAACACTGTAGGGGCATGTATATAGGTGCTCATATGAACACTGTGGGAGATCTTATATATATGGTAGATCCACCTGTGTAGTGTGTACGGATCAGACACTATGGCTGACTACTTGACCTTATGGCCTCTCATTACCATCTGGTCATTATGTAGTAACACAAAGAGATTGTTGTAGGCCAGGATGTAGGAAGAGCAAGAAGACTTGTAGGGTATTGCTAAAAAAAATATCAGTACAACGTTGTAAGGGCCGCCATGCACATTCCTGACCCCTGAATATAATACATACAGTCTATATAAGTTTCTATCACCCCTCTGACGCCAGACTAGGCCAGTGCATTATAATCCATACTTCCTGGCGTGTTACACATTCACTGATATTCAACATGTGACCGAAACCACATCCCGAGATATAACTGAAAGTGCAGTGTGTGTACATAGGCACCACTTCAGGATGTTTACATAGGTCCGTAGAAAGATGTAAAATAAATGACAGACTTCACGGGGTAGTGAATAGACTCATATACATATTAATTCGCCTTAATCTGGCATTTGATAATCTAGAATAATCTGGGGATCTGTTTTTTTTTTTCCATACTGTCAATCCAGGATAGTTGATAATCCGGCACCATTCAGGTCCCAGTGATGCGGTTTGTACTGATTATTAACACTGGTGTATACTGTATATACCATATATATGATGTAATGTGAACGCAAGGCTACCCGCATGCGACCGTAGTGGTCCGGCAAAAAACATGTCCGCAGTGAATCAGTATGTCATCCGCAGTCACATCCGCAATAAGACTTGTACGATCCCCTACGCTTCTCTATTCGTGAGCCTGTGCCGCAAATACGGACAAGAATAGGACCTGCTCTATAATTAGTGTATAGTCTCTATGGCCCAGACACTGGTCCGTAAAAACTATGGACATGTGTACGGGGAATAGAAATTAATGGGGCCGTATACTATCCAAAATGGCAGACAATATACGGAAAAAACTACGGTCGTGTACGTGGGGCCTAAAGGTATGTTCATACGGCTGAACTGGTTTCCGTCCTAAAATTGCCTCTGCAATCTACCTCCTATTCATTTCAATGGAAGGCAGACACAGAATTTTTTCCTATACCTGATTTTTTTTTCAGATAGCGGAAAAATAAGCGTCACGCTTGATCTTCAGGCGAATTCCACCCGATAACTACCATTGACGTAAATGGGAGGAGGAAAAATACCGACTGGCCAGGGTGGAATTTGGAAATTCCATGGCGGAATTTGGTCAAGCAGAAAAATTCAGCTTAAAATTCCTGAAGCTGAATTTTTCAGCTAGTAAAAATTGAGCCGTTTGAACATACCCTTAAAGTAACCCTGCATAACGTATAGATAAAAAGTCTGGACAGGGCACCCCTGCACCATCATGGGTTTGTAATGACAAGGAGCATATCATCATAGATCTTTTCTCTCTCTCCTGTGGGCAGGGAATCAGTTTAATTTTATGGCATTACAATTTTAAGGACATGTTCACATTCGGCAGATTTTCTTGCAGAAATTTCAGCAGCTAAGAATTAAATCCATTCAGATAATTGAGGCATACAGAGATCCGTGTACTGCTGTGTAATACAGAGCTTATCAGAAGAATGAGGGCTCTGTCTGACAACCAATATGGCGGCCCTTACAACATTGGTCACAGGTGTTCGATACATAAATGTGGTGCATATGCAGAAAAGATATCCAGACAAATACGTTATGTGTAGATGAATTATACATGTCTGCCCTTCACCGTGCAGTATACATTATCTTACGTCATACTCATGTGTAGCAAAGTCAGCTAGGCTTTCCACTATGTATGGCCCATTATATAAGCTATTAGTATGTTGGTCGTACTATTTCCTGGTGTATTTACACAGTGTGAACACGGCCGTACAAAGGTTATCACCTGGCTTTCCTAGAGCCATAATTTGCATGTCTACATATTATTGTAGTCAAATGTTCTTTATCCAAACGTCACTGGGAAAGCTGGGACAATAACGGCAGCCATATTGTGGTCTCATGTCGTGACCCCCAACTATGATGAGTTGCAAGCACGGACAAGCGTAGGCGAGAGAGGGCCCATGTCACCCACCCGGTCCTGGATCAGGAGGCCCTGCTCTCCTTTACCCTCATATCTATTGGTTTGACCATTTTCACGTTGCCCATAGGGTACAAGGGCCTGTCTCAGTGTGGGTCCTATTTGCCACAGGCTTTATTGAAGCTCCGCCTTTGATTCCTCCCCAAATTTTGGCCCTGTGTAATGAGGAGGACACTTCTCTTTTCAGCATTTTGAGAAGAAGCGTCCGTCACTGAAAACAATGGGAGGCAGATTCTGTATGGAATTTGGAACTGATTTTAAGACTGATTCCGCCTCCAAATCAGCCGCGAAATTCCTCCATGTGAACAGCCCCTAAGGTGAGAAACCGCTGTAATCTGTAAACCATACTAAAGTCTATCGTATTTCCTTTACAGGAACCCGAAAATATCATCAGTATTGCAATTGTCCATCGCCAGCCATGATCCACAGCTTGTTCCTCATTAACCCTTCAGGGGACATCTTTTTGGAAAAACACTGGAAAAGCGTTGTATCCCGTTCTGTCTGTGACTACTTTTTTGAAGCTCAGGAAAGGGCCTCTGAGGCAGAAAATGTGCCCCCGATCATCCCTACACCTCACCACTATTTACTCAGTGTTTACCGCCACGCCATCTTTTTTGTGGCGGTCATCCAAACTGAGGTGCCGCCGCTTTTTGTGATTGAGTTCCTTCACCGCGTAGTGGACACATTTCAGGTATGATTCTCTTTACTATCTAGTCTTCTCTCTATCCCATTAGCTTGCTACATAGAAGTTTACTTTCTGGTTGACTTGGATTACACAATGTATTTCTATACGGTCATTGATAACGTGTTGACATGATTTGCGGCACGGTAAACACAATGCATTGACATCTATCAGGCTTGGTGCCAATTGGGGTTACGGTCTTCGTTCCACAAGGCCGAAATAAGGGCCCTGGAGGCCACAGGGTTATACACTGTGTGGGGGTTCTTTCCTTTTTTATGGTAGTGGAATGGATATTATGAAATATGACAAATGTACCGCTATAATACGTAAAATATTGTAAAGAGTAAGGGTAAGTTCACACAGGTCAGATTTTCTGAAAATATGCAAGAAACGGACTGGAAAATCAGCAAGACAAATCTGGACATGGAGATTTTCCAGTGCGTCTATGGTTAATCCACAATAATATGTGCAAAAACACATTGCGTGAGGATATTATTATGGAATAACTGCTCTATTGAAGTCAATGGGGAAAATCCGCCACAAATCCCTAAACATTGCAAAAGAGAATTTGGCGAACTATGGAAAATCTGCACAAAAATATCCACAGTATGTAGGTGAAATTTTGTAAAACTTTATTTGCTTACCTGGTAATCCTCTGTGGATTTTACTTGTGCAAACCCACAGGTAAAATCTGTAGCACATCTGAATTCACATTAATGCCATGAAGTGCCCAATAATTCCACCGTACAGTATATATAGTATCACAATGCCCAAATAACAGGGGTATATAATGCCAATGTAAGTATACCAGACAGTGCCCTAATACCACCTACAACGCTTAGATAACAGTGCTTAGTCCTAGAATTTATAAAGGGAGTCTGTCACCAGAACCCAGCATATCAACCCAGCCTTACAGATAGATAGGTTAGTGTCACCAGACCCCAGCATATCAACCCAGCCCTGCAGATAGATAGGTTACGGTCACCAGACCCGAACATATCAACCCAGCCCTGCAGATAGATAGGTTACGGTCACCAGACCCGAACATATCATTGGAGGGCAGCGATCGGTTGCCATGACAGCCGGGAGCCTATTGAAGGCAGCGTGTAATAGAAGGCAATGTATTTTACTATTCACTGCAATATATTAGTATTGCAGTGAACAGTATGAACAAACAGACCCCCTAGGGTTTAAGGTCCCTTTGGGGTCTAAAAATAAAAGTAAGAGAGAAATAAAAAAAAAGTTTTTAAAAGTATAAAAAAATACAAAAAATATAAAGTTCATACCCCCCCCCCCTTTCCCTAGATCACATATAAAAATAAATAAACAATAATAAACAGAAACACTTTAGGTGTCCCTGCGCTCCAAAATGTCCGAACTTTTAAAATATAAAAATATTTTTCCCATACGGTGAACGATGTAGCGGGGAAAGAAATCAAAAAGGCCAAATGGCGATTTTTTTTTTTTTTTTTTTTTTTTTCTCTCAACACTTTGCCTCCTATAAAAAATAGAATAAAAAGAGATCAAACTATCAGAACTTCCCCAAAATGGTAACAATAAAAACGCCATCTTGTCCGGCATAAAAAGACAACTAACCAGTTCACACAAATATAAAAAAGTTACAGGTGTCACAATATGGTGACACAAACATTTTTGTCTATTTTGCAAAGTTTACATTTTTTTCAAAGGTATGAAAACATTACAAATACTATATAAATTTGGTATTGCCGCGATCGCACTGACCCACAGAATACAGGTAACATGTCATTTTTACCACATAGTGAATTCCGTAAAAATTAAACCCATAAGAAATTGGCGCAAATGTGTTTTTTTTTTCAATTCCACCTCATTCAGAATTTTTTTCCATCTTCCTAGTACATTGTACAGGATATTTAATGGTGCCATTACAAAGTACAATTTGTCCCGCAAACAATAAGCCATCATGTGAGTCTGTGAACTGAAAAATGAAAAAATTATGGCTCTTTGAATGGGGAGAGGGAAAAACGGAAATGCAAAAACAAAATTGACAGAGGCATAAAAGGGTTAATTGCTGCCTCTGTTGCCGAAATATCGTAATTTTTGTCAATATGCAAATGAGCTCTTTGGCGCAAGGGAAGTGTTGCCGCTTACCTCTCTGGAGCAATGGTAATGCTGTCATTGCACCAAAACCTAATTCACCTGAGCAAATCATAGAATATGGTGGGAAACCAGAATACCTGGAAAAAAAGAGAAGAGAAAGATAGTCATTCTCTCACTGACATGCACACTTGGCTTGATGGAGGAGTAAGTAAGCACTAAGAACCTTCAGTGATCTTTGGCTTAGGGGACAATAGTTGAATTGGGGAAAAAATCCTTTATTCCCTATATATCGTATTCCTATCTATCCTCTAGGATTACTTTGGGTCATGCTCAGAAGCCGTCATTAAAGAGAATGTTGTGGTGGTCTACGAGGTTCTTGAGGAGATGCTGGACAATGGTTTCCCACTTGCCACCGAATCCAACATCCTGAAGGAGCTGATCAAACCTCCAACCATCCTACGAAGTGTGGTGAACACCATTACAGGTAACACACTCAGAGCTTATGTTTGAGAGATTGCCCAAAAGTGGACAATTCCTTTAACATGAAGCCATTGAGGTAGACTGTAAATGAATTATGGAATGCTATGGATTCTCTCTTTGTTTTCAGGCAGCTCCAATGTGGGTGACCAGCTCCCCACAGGACAACTCTCAGTAGTGCCATGGAGGAGGACAGGGGTGAAGTATACCAACAATGAGGCCTACTTTGATGTAATAGAAGAGATTGACGCCATTATTGATAAGTCAGGTAACTATATTGGTGGATTCTATATTGACGCACTATATTTGTGTGTCTAATATATCACTATCCAGTTTATACAATGTTATATTAACTGTTAAGTTGGATTGTACACTTTATTTTGAGCCATTTTCCCTGGGTCATGGCTGTATACGTGTATACCCTTTTTTTTATGTTTATGTGCTCTTGAAAGCTATAACTTTTTTTTAAGTTTGGGTTATTCAAATAATTTTGTGTCTTTTTTACATGATATATATATATATATATATATATATATATATATATATATATATATATATAGGATTTTATTTTTTAATTTCATTTTTTATTTTTTTTTTATTTAATATCTGGGAAATGTAAAAAAAAAAAAAAAAAAAAAATGTTTTACTTTAATGACACAAAATGTTTCTAACTATTAAATAGTTTTCCCTCTAAATTGGTGACATTTTTACATAGACAAGACATAATTTTGTGTGGCTAGAACCTGTGATGTGCTTGCAGAGTTATATGCTGACCTCCTTGACACATATAGTCAAAGGCCATTCAGAAAGCAGTTAAAGGGGTTGTTTGGTGGTAAAACTTTTTTGTACAAAGGTTGAGTGGGTTGAAAAAAATAAAAGAAGCAATACTCATGTGACTGGTCCCGTGCTGCTCCGTTCTGATGTTGTTTGGGTTCCCTGCTGGTCTCTACTTCCTGATCCTTCACAACACACAGAAATAGACCGCTCAAATGGTGATCAGATCCTGTGTACTGGATATCAGTGGTGGTACAAGATCCCAGCCTTCACCAATGTGATTATAGGGATTAAGGTTCCCCTCTTGGTAGAAGTGTGAACTCTCTAGGTCCAGGTGTACAGATCTTGTGGCTTGTAATTGACCTTTTTTGATTGTACTTTTCCCATTTTCTACAGGATGTACAGTGACGGCTGAGATTCAGGGTGTGATAGACGCCTGTGTCAAGCTTAGCGGGATGCCTGATTTAACATTGTCTTTTATGGTAAGTTGGTTTGGAAGTGACACCCACAAGTTTCTGTAACCTACTGTGCAGTCTGTGCTATTCCATATACAAATGTAGCAGAGTTAACCAGGACTTCTGCAATTGGTTAAACTGCTGCAGCGAGATATCTTATCACAGGAGACAATGAAGAGCAATGGAAATGATTTTTCATTGGCTTTTACTGTCTTCTGTGATAAGATATCACACTGCAGCAGTTTAACCAGTTGTAGAAGTTCGGGTTAACTCTGCTACATCTGTAGTTTATAGAATATGGTTTTGTGGAGCAGAGTCCAAAAGAACTCTGGTGTCTGTCGGTATAATGAGAGCCTATAGGTCCATTTAAGGATACAGTGATCTACTTTACTACTATTACATCATCTCTATACCCTGATTTTGCAGAATCCTCGACTCCTGGATGACGTGAGCTTCCATCCTTGTGTGCGTTTTAAGCGTTGGGAATCAGAACGGATCTTGTCCTTCATTCCTCCCGATGGCAACTTTCGACTGCTCTCCTACCATGTCAGTGCGCAGAAGTAAGAATGGAGATAGGAAATAAAATTGTCAGCCTACTCTACTAGACATATGTGTTATTATGGCTTTTATTGAAGGCTCCTATATTTTTCAAGGTCTGCTCATTGTGTGGCATTCGCTTGGTCTTGTGTTGCAGCCTAGTGGCCATTCCAGTCTACGTGAAGCATGGGATCAGTTTTCGGGAAGGAAGTAGTTCTGGACGTTTCGAGGTGACCCTGGGACCCAAGCAGAGCATGGGCAAGACTGTGGAGGGCGTGACTGTAACTGGACAGATGCCCAAAGGTGTCCTGAACATGACATTGACCCCTTCCCAAGGAACATATGTCTTTGATCCCGTGACCAAGGTATTTTCTTTGACCAACACCCAAATATTAAGATGGGATGTTTTCTACATACTGATCCCATTTTTACATCTATCCTTTTAGTTATTATCATGGGAGGTTGGGAAGATTAATCCTCAGAAGTTACCAAGTCTGAAGGGAACCATGGTCCTCCAAGCTGGCTGCTCGAAACCTGATGAGAACCCAACACTAAATCTAAACTTTAAGATCCAGCAGCTAGCTATCTCAGGTACAGTCTAGATGATTCTAAAAAAAATTTTTGCAGGTACTTTTCAAAAATCCCTATAAAAGAAAGTGATGTCTATTTTCTCTGAAACCTGTGTGGCCTTCATACCATGTCTGGTGTTATCGTTCTTGAAGAAGACTTACTTTTAAAGGGGTTATCCACGATCAACATTTACGGCTCACTAGAACGGGGATACTGAGCCAGTGAGGAAGAGTTGCTATAGAGTGGTGGTCACCTATGTGTCCTGCCTCTCCATTTTAAGTCTATGGTACTAATGGAAAGACCTCAATGCTGGACTTGGCTACCTCAGTCAGTCCCATATAATGTAGAACAGGGTACACGCTCAGCCACCGCTCCATTGAAACTTGTTTAATATCAGTATTTGTTTTACAGACCGTCATGTAACGCTGACAACTTTTTGATTTCATCTTTTCTGTATGCTGCCCCCTATAGGTTTGAAGGTGAACAGGTTGGACATGTATGGTGAGAAATACAAACCCTTCAAAGGAATCAAATACATGACCAAGGCAGGCAAGTTCCAAGTCCGAACATAAAGGAAGATGTGACTGTGAGGACGCCGAACTTCTCTCAACACCTATGAATTGTTTCAATACGCCTGATGCTCCGACAACATTGTACAGTACGCTTGTAAATAAGGAGATGTGACTTGCAGTCTGTGTGTATGTAGGTGACAAGTAGCGGTTGTGTCCTGTATATAGATCATCAGAGTTGAGTTGTGAATGAGATATATGAGAGATGTGCCCCCATTAATATGCTTACTAGACCACCAGCTACTGGCAGGGGGGTACATAGAAAAGAGGGGACTAAAACAAAAATGGATCCCCCTTCTGGTGCTGGTTCACACCTTTCCACCTTCCCCACTTCCAGGATAAGAAAACATAAGGTTTGTTCTCCTTTCCATTTTTTTTGCCTTGAAGGAGAAACAGCTAAAGAAATCCATGTATGGTTCTCTAACACTAGAGAGGCGGAGCCAAGCTTGGAACCGCCCCTGAGGAACATGGATATGGCGCTGTCCCTGTTCCTTCATATAGCATCCTATAGCTCGCCGCTATAGTGTGTGTTCCAGGATAATTTTACCTTTCTTCATGCTGGCTCCATGCATCTTAGACTCATATGAGGGCACACCTAGAGCCGATGCCCACAGTATAGTGTGTATAGTGGACTGTGTGTTGTGGTGCATTGTGTGTGAATACTTTACACAGTTCTTCTGTGATTCTCAGACTACTGAAGTACGCTGCACTCCTTGAAGTGTTTACAAAACATTACTGGATCCAGGCTTGCACTAGTATTATCCAGCATGCAAAGAAAGAACGTGCAATATGGCCGAGCAGATAATAATTTTTGCCGGAGAACTGATACTCTGCAAGGTGCTGATAGTGAATTGTAGCACTACTGTTTGATCTCTTGGACTCCCAAAAATTGGCGATGGAGGACTCTTCCTATGTTTGTAGGATTAGTCCACTTGGATATATAATAAATTCTTCGATAGGTCACCAATTACTTTGTGTAATAACATTTTCTTCCCAGGGTGAATTTTTGGTTATACAGTACTATATGCTATGCTATATTATAGTCATGCGTATCTATCTGTATATCCATCTGTGATATACTGTACTGGAAGTAAGGCTCTGTTCACATCACAGCCTATATTGGAGTTATACGACGGTGAGATCTCGTAATACATATTTCCGGCGGAAGGCTGTGACGTATTCCACTGTGTACGGTTTTTTTTTTTAATATCTTTGCATGCAAAGCTATTCCACACTGCAGTAAAAAAGGTAAACAGGTGCGTACCAGCCCAATAGGGGACTAAGGGACATTTTCGTCCTCCATCAATCAGGAGCCCTATGCATACATTTAGTGTGTGAATCCACACATTGCAGAAAAAAATCCTTGGAAAATAAAAGTTATGTGATTGGTTGCTTTGGGCAGCAAAGATAGATTTTCTTTTTGACAGCTGTCTAAGTCTGTCTCATTGTCTTCTAGCTGCCCCCTACTTCTGCTCACTTACCAGAGTGTATGTTAGTAAAGATTAGGGGATGGATGAATAGTAATGTGACTGTAGGATCAGACTACAAAGGCTTTCTTTGTTGTCTGTTACCATGGAGACACAAGACAGTAGAAGCTTTTTAATTAAGACTATTCGCAAAGCTTCTTTTTTTTAAATTTTAGATACATTGGTAAACGGTAATGATAAAAACACAGTGTGAATAGGGGTATAGTTTTTAAATAGAACCTGCCCTATGTTATTGGGCACGATCCAAGCTCGTATGAAAGTACACAAGTTCACAGCAAATAAAACTTTATTAGTATTATTTTCATACACTCATATGTTAACAATAAATTCGTTATCAGCATTACACACCTAAGGGCGTATTCACACGTGTCAGCATTTTTTAAGGAAAAAGGACCACAATGCTGGCACGTGTGACTACGCCATAAATAGCCTGAACTTCCTTTGTCCTCATCAAGTCTGTATCTCAGAAGCAGCAACTGACTAGGAATTTAATAATCTTAGAGCGGGGCTTAGATCCAGCTGTTGTGTCCTACAGTGTAGTAATATAATACACCGCTCACAACTAGGCCATTGTGTGCCCATACATAATAGATGGCTGTCATCTGATCTGACTTCAGACACGGTGTTCATGTCTGTTGATGACATCACACATGGTTCTTGTAACATGCCTGGCTGACATCACACAAATATGGGAAGCCCTCTTACATTTTTGTTACTGTTGAACTTGGCCTTGTGACATAGGTAAAGGATGGTCCCGGCCCAAGTTCGATGTCTTAGGTGACTAGTCAAACAAAGAAAAGAATAGAAAAATTTGGTCAATAGTGACACAGTCTCCATTGACTTTTATTGGAGTGTGGAGTACCTAATGGAGTGGGAGTCAAGTCCAATTTGGACACAACAGTCCCTTGACAATAATCTGGGATCCAATACAATCAGATGTAATTTATTAGGAAACCTATCAGTAAGTGTTCAGTTTTCCTGCAGCGCCACCACAGGGAAAATGAAGCATTACATATTGTCCATGGAAGTCAATGGGTTGTTGGTGTAATTCAAGACAGGTCTAGTCCTCCAGAGTGAGAGATGCTCTTTGTAACCTCTCTTTACTTTGGCCGCCAGAGTCCCCCCCCCACATTAACCCAGAATTTCCTAATAGGGTCTAGGAAAATGGGTTTTTTAAACAGGAGGAATGCTTTACTTGTGGTACCATTTGGACATTTTATAGGTGTGGCCTCAACTACAAGGTACCCCATACATGGAGCTAAAATCTATGGCAACAGAACAGCATTTTATGTTTGCCTAGACCATCTTCTTGTCTAGTGATATCATTGTTAATGTTGTAGCAGGATCTGTGACCACCATCATCCTTGGAGGTACCATTTACAAATGAAAGTTAGGGGTTAATGAATTATACGTCATTCAATATAAAGATGGCCTCTGTCTTTATTTACTTTTAACTAACACAGACTATGATTAGAAAACTTTTCTTAATATGCTCTACTAAAACTACTGAAAGTCACACATTGTCACTGCAGTGGCCTCTATTGGTGAAATGGAGTATTACATGCCATTGATTCCTGTGAATGGGTGGCCATGTAAGGTATGGTCGTGTTTAGTCCTCCAGAGTGGGATCTACCCATGGCGGTGACACTCTGCTCTATTTATAGAAGGTGTTCCCAAACAATGGATGCCTCTCCTCCCTCTATATATTGGAATAGGTTATCAAGAGGGTACAATCCCTGTATGGTTTTTATAACATAATATAACACTCTTCATACGTATAAAATATTCTAACATATCGCATCTAGTAATAAAATGAGTCACATGTTCACCCGATGATCATGTGACCAAGCAATATATCCATCCAGGTATACAAATAGTGGTTTCTCTACATTCACTTATATAATATCTGTATCTTGTAACACCAGGTTACATACTTGTAGATGCCCATACTGACACTGGCCCCTCTACCTGATCATATTGTCTCTCTATATTCCACTACCCTGTTCAACTGGCCGTATTCTCAAGACCATACGACTCTAAATAGAGACACATAGTAAGGATAACAAATCTAGCAGTGGCAACTTGCTGACGGTTTCCAGGTGGCAACAAGATCATTACTGCTTGCTCTATTGCTATGACTTTAATACGGCCGATTTACCCATGAGTATGGTAAATAAACACACTATCGGGTAATAGTATCGCATGACTTCCAGCGCATCCATAACGTAGATCCATACGGATCTATTAGATTTATTTGTTCGTACAAGACATAGTGTCACCGTGAAGATTCCTGCCGAATCAACCCTTTGAACAGGGACCAACCAAGTCTCGACCAAGTCTCAAGTCTTGGCCTTTGTCAGATTAAATATAAAAACTAATAAATATCCATTATACCTATTGCACGGCTTAAATCTGGCCCCTGTTAGCAGTGGCTGGGTACAGTCTTTGGTCGCTGACGGCTCCAGCAATGTCTTTTAGTGGTTTGTTCGGTAGTGTCCTTCAGGTCTCAGTCCAACCGAATGCCTGTTTTTTCCTGTATCCAGTCCAAATAACGGGTCACTCGGGTATAAACTCCAGGCTTGTCCTTTACCCCGCAGTCCTCACCCCAGCTGATGACTCCAATAAGGTGCATGCGACCATTAATAGGGCATACAAGTGGTCCCCCAGAATCACCCTGTAGGGAAGGAAGATAATATTAGCCAGGACATGAGACATTATGGATTATCTTCTTTGTCCTAGATAAAGAAATCATGTCCGCAGTCTTCCAAAAACAGCGCCACGCATTTTCAGGTTGAGTGTGGTATTGCAGCTCAGACCCATTCTCTTCTATGCATCTTAGCTGCAATACCAGATTCAACCCACGGACAGGTGTGGCACTGTTTATATACAAGGTAAACCATGCTAAAGGAGGTATCTTTACACCTATTTAAAACAATTGAAAACAATTGGCTCACAAAAGTCGTGACTACTATAGTGGCCACTACAGGCAAATCATAGAATTACACGGCGACCACTAAAATATAATACATGGCTGGGCGCAGTCCACCAGGACACAAGCCAATTTTACTTTAGCAGCCTCCACACTTGTTAATAGGGGTTGTTTAGTTTGCTTGGCATCCAACTGGAAAGGACATCTAGGGGGCGGATTGCAAGTAGAGTCCGTCACATGACTCCAGACAGACAACAGCTCACAATGCTCCGCCCACATGTCCTTTCCGGCTGGATACCCGTCAGAGTAGAGTATACAACTTTGGATTTGGGGGTGGTTTTGCACCCGCTAGTTTAACCCTTCATGATTTAGGTGTTTAAACATGTAATATGCCAGTATCAGATCTACTCAGTTTTTTTAATAGGTGTTATATAGGGAAATATAGATATGGCAGGGTATTTCCAGCATAACGGGATTGACTTCCACAGTTTGGAAAAGAAATGCATAAAGTAGTCACCTGGCAAGCATCATCCTGGTTAACTGGGTCACCGGCGCACAGCATGTTTTCGGTGGTGGTGCGGTCAGCTAGTTGCTCAGGGGTGCACAGCCTGTCAGGGTACAGCCTTACACGACCTTCTTTAAGCTGCTGGGACAGGAATGGAGAATCTGAAAGAAGATGAAACAGAGTTATAATATAACAAAATTGGTAGAGGTCATATAGGACATGAACACTTCTAACATACATAAGCATTGGGAAAAGGGGCATTTGGCTCTTTATTGCAGTATATATTAGGCCAAATATGATTATACAGGGTCAGTTGATTATGGGGAACACTTACATATTGATTATATGCCAAAAATCTGTACTTTTGCCTGTGTGAGACATTCTAGAAAGAGCTGGAAGGAGGAGGGGGCGCTGTTCCATTGATGTTTATGGAAAATATGCTCCACTAACTGTGGTAAGGCTTGGTACTGCAATCAAGCCATGACCTTAATCACCTACAGCTTGACAAATTATACATTATTATATTACTTTAGGGTGCATTCTTATTAATTATATTTTATATAATCATATACTATTAATATGGATATGTTTGCTCAGTTTTCATACATTCACTTTAAGGGTCGCACCCAAATTTTAAAAGCGGGCATCTTTCTCATCATTATAAGACACCAGAAGTTGTGCATTTAGATAGATAAATAGATAGATAGGAATGAGATGGTAGATAGATAGATAGATAGATAGATAGATAGATACTGTAAATAGATAGGAAGGAGATGGATGGATAGATAGATACTGTAAATAGATAGGAGGAGTGGATGGATAGATAGATAGTATAGATAGGCGATGGATAGATAGATAGATAGATAGATAGATAGATAGTAGATGGATAGGAAGAGATGGATAGATAGATAGATAGATAGATAGATAGATAGGAAGGAGCTGGATGGATAGATAGATACTGTAAATAGATAGGCGATGGATAGATAGATAGATTTGATAGCTAGATAGGAGATGGATGGATGGATGGATGGATGGAGATAGATAGATAGATAGATAGATAGATAGATAGATAGGAAGGAGATAGATGGATAGATAGATAGATAGATAGATAGATAGATAGATAGGAAGGAGATGGATGGATAGATAGATAGATAGATAGATAGATAGATAGATACTGTAAATAGATAGGAGATGGATGGATAGATAGATAGACAGACAGATAGATAGGAGATTGATAGCTAGATATATAGATAGGAAGGAGATGGATAGATATTAGATAGATAGATTTCATAGATAGATAGATAGATTTCATAGATAGCTGGAGTTATTTCCTTACTATGTACATGTTTCCCAAATCCTGAGATTTCACATTCTGTCCAGTCTGGTAGTATCTGGTCTCTGACAGGGATACATGCTGGCCGGGCACTGTCCGTCTCCATAGCACATGATCCAGAAGAAGACCTGAGCTTTAGAAGAGCTGTAAGGCATAAATCATATATATATTATAGACATGAATGTGACCACAGCTACTTTTTGGACACTCTCTGATCTAATCCATGGACACACATTTGATCTTAAAATATCGGTGCGCCCACTTAAAGGGAGCCTGTCATCAGAACCCAGCCCCTCAGATAGATAGGAACGGGCAGTGTTTTCCCCTTGTGAATCGCTGCCTTTGTTGCTGAGATATCACCATTTTTGTCAATATGCAAAGAGCTGTTTCAAGCATTGAGATGGTTGCCATTACTCCAAAGAGCTCATTTGTGATAGCTCAGGAATGGAGGCAGCGATTCACAAGGGAAAAGCACTTTGACCCTAACCCATTTATCTGCAGGGCTGGGGTGATATTCTGCTGACAGACTCCCTTTAAAGATGGCCTCATGGTTGACAAGGTGTTCTGTCACAGTGACGTCTTGATCTACCTCAGAGCAGGAGGGAGGAATTTATAGAAACAGGTCCCATGAAATCTTTATAAAGAATATCTTCCACTAGTTTAATATAGGATCCTTAAAGGACATGTCATCACCTTCACCAGCTCCATTTCTTTGAATCCTTCAACAGTTACTGATTTTAGTCCAGTTGGACTTTTTTCTCTAGCCCCCACCATTCCTGAGCAATCGGTGCTGTAAGTTTCAGCACCCAATATGTTAATTAGTAGTAGAGAGCCTAATTAACATATAGGGTGCCAAAACTAACAGAAGTAATTGCTCAGGAACGGTGGGGGCTAGAGAAAAAATTCCAACTGTGCCGGAATCAGTGAAGCAGTAGCTATTGAAGAGCTAAAGTTGGTGGAGGTGGTGAAAGGTCACCTTTAAATGCATAGCCATAACTTGAAGCTCCTGGGACCAAATGCAAAGTCCATAACAGGACCCCTCACCTGCCTTATGCGATTTGTAATACTAGAGTCTATAAAGGTTGAAAGTTCTTCAGCCAATATTTAATATATGTATAAGAAGTGAATGGGTCTGAGCTGCAATACCAGGCACAGCCAATGGACAAGAGTGGCGCTGTTTCTGAAAGCATCTGTGTTTTTGTAATCTCCTACAGCTCTTATGCAAGTGGGCATGAAAGGTATAGTATTCTGATAGTGTATACTCACCGATGTCATTGTCAAAGGTAAAATCGTCAAACTGGGGGTGTATATGGAGTGTTTCCACCCTGAAGCTTTGCTCCGCCTCTCCAGCCGCCATCTGGAGTGTCCGCCCCAGTTTTACCCGCAATTGTCTAGGAGAAGACCTGTAAGGAAAGGCTGTCAGTGACAAGACCTTACATATTAGGCATCATCTATGGTCAGACAGACACAATACTCACTCTTCATGGAAGCAATGGGCGGCAGTCATGACCCAGCAGGGGCTTATGAGTGTCCCACCACAGCGAAAATACTCTGTACCCCTAGACACACGAAAGATGGCCGCCATCCATGGGTGAGAGGTTATATGTGCAGATCTACCCGCTGCGATTTTGAAGCGAGGATTTAACTGGGGTCGGCGGATTCCACAATTTGCTGTCAAATAGGAAAAATAGAGATTATTTCTAGATCTTTCCTGCCTACCTGGTATACAGATCGCTCAGTCAGCGCCACTTACAGCATCGGGGGACGTCGCAGAATTGCCAGGATGTTTCTGTGCCGTTCATCACATGACACCAAGGACGGACGTCATTGTCTGGATTCCTGCAAAGTGCATATGAAATTATTTGTTTTTTACATCCAAGCAGTAGAGAAGGGGTTAATAGGACTTATTAGTTCTCCCAACATGTCTGTTTTAGTACCCCAAACCCACAATTCTGAATCACCTATTTTTACAACTCAGTGCCCCTCTGTTATTCCTCCTGGAAATATATGAATTAACTGACAACTGGGCGTTACCTTGCACAATAAGGGTTATGTTCACATAGAATAGAAGACTGAACCTCAAAATCAGTTCTAAAATCTGTCCAGAATCTGATGGAAAGCAGTGACCTTTTTTTTTATGGACGCAGAAGAAAGACGTGTCCCGCTGATTCAGCCGCAGACTCCGCAGCGGGACACTCTTCCTTATTAACCCCATTGTGTCTGAGGCCACTCAGTGAGCAAAGCTGAATCTCTGCGGATCCACATGGCCGGAATTTGGAGAGGAATCAGCCTCAAATTCCGTTGTGTGAACGTACCCTAAGACACTAAAAGAACAAGTAAATATGCAAAACAGGCCAATCTTGATTAAGGACCTAAGAACGTCGCCCAGCTAAAACCGTTTTGTGGAAGGTGATGGCGGAACGTAATTAAGTTACATTTGGTTGCAAAATTATTCATATTTTATTTCCAGGAGGAATAACAGAGGAACGATGCAAACCCAGAATCTTAGGAAAAAATGCTTCAGAATTTTTACCAAAACAGACAAAATGATGACAGAGAGGACAGGTCCTCTAAATGGAAGTAACCTTAGTATGCCACAAGGTGGTCCTACCTACCTATACAACAAGGAGTATAGCAGGCATTAGCTTGGCCTTGCACTTACCTGCAGTAATTGTGGCTCCCCAATCCTAATCTGCGGGCGCTTCCTTGCCAGGCACTGAACTGCTTTTTCTTCAGCAAAGGAGAGTCCCATCGCAGACAGCTGGCACCAGACAAGGTGGTACTCCTTGACCCTTGGTAGGTGGTCCCCCGCTCAGAGTAACAGTCTGTTGTGTCTGGTCAGAAGAAATATCTTTATTATATCTAGGACATCATTGTAACTATGGATTAACAGTGAATTATGGGTCATCGTGGCAGAGGGATATTATATTTTGGGGGATTTACACAAAAACCTAGAATCATAGCAAACCAAAAAAACTAAAAGAATTTTAAAAAAATACCGCTAATGACCACTAGGTGGAGTCAAAGTAACAGAAATCTCTGCTCTTCTGATGACTTCTTAGCATGATAGTTCATCCATTTTTTTTGGTGAGTACTGACTTATTAAAACGGCCACGTTGGAGTAAATTGCGTCAAAAGTATTAATATTTTTGGTGCATTTCAGGTGGTCCGTACATTATAAATTGAAATCAACATTATCTAGGGGCTGGTGTAGACTTCAGCCATTATTTACACCATTAAATTTGTTGGGGCGCGAAGCCTCACCCCCTCTCTGCCTGCTTTGGCATAAATAGGGCAAAAGTCACAATTTTATGGCCATGCTACAAAAATTATATAAACTAGCCCCCATATTTTTCAATATATATACACCAGAAAACTGATATAACTACATGGATAAATTCGTCCTATATAGTTCTACCTGGTAAACTTGCTGCCTGCACCCACCACTAGGGGGAGCTCAGCACAGGAGAATTAGTACAGCTAGCGTTACATCCAATGGAAGCTATAAAAATATCCTTAGTGCTCCCCCTCGTGGCCGCTGCATGAAAATACAGTGTCAGGATGCAGGACATCAGATCCGGGCCCCCTGTGGGCCCCATAGCAGCTACGTGATCAACTGCTGGACACATCTATAGTTAGTCCAGATGGGGCAAATAATATTGGGGGACCTTTCTAGCAAAATGTTTGACATGTGCGTTACCAGACATTTTGATCAGCGAGGATCTGATGCTGAAACCCTCCAGTAGCCAAAACAAAAGGAAGGCTGAAAGCTGCCCCCCAGTGGCTCTCCTTGGAGGCACTGGCAGAGCCTGTATGGTCTCATATACTTTCTATGAGTCCATACACTGAGAACTCTGTCTTTCCAAGGAAAGCTGAGCAAAACACTTCTGCCCCTTTGTTTCAGGGATCGGTGGTGGTCTCAGCACTTGGGCCCAGATTCCAGGGATTATATGGGGAGCAAAAAATTTCTGCAGTGTATACACTGCAAGAGGGTAAGTTTACTAATATAGATGCTAATCCTCCAGCATGTTAATACCAAGCGCTTCCACTTTTCGTCACATGACCAACTCTGCTCTACCCTTGCTGCCTCTATTCGGAGTAGAGCGGGGTCGGTCACATGACGAAGAGTCGGAGCATCAGCAGAGCAGACTGAAATAGAAGACTTCTACTGTGAAAAGCTCAGCGCGCTGGGAAAAGGTATCTAGATCAGTAATATCCTTCCACGTAACCCCTTTAATTGTAAAGGTTGGTGGGGTCTCTGTTACGGATTTTACATTTGACCCCAGGAATTTAAAGTTACGTCTGTGTATTTTCCTGTATAACCAAGCAGATCTGTAATAAAGCTGCACTTATATACTAGTAATAATTCTGTCACTATATATAATATATGGTAGAGCCATAATAGCTGGAAATTCCATTGTAAGACTACCAGCTGCTTCCTGGCAGCTCCTGCTGTTCTACTACAATGGACGTTCACTCACTTGCTGGGCAGGCTGGCACACTGCAGTAATCCCAGATGTACTTCCCATTCTTAAATATATAGCACCAGGGAGTTATATCACCATCCGGATTCCTGTAAAATAATAAATCACTTTAATCTAGAAGCTGTAGCAAGTCGCAGGTCAGGAGTTCAGAGAGTCAATGGTTAAATAAATATCTTATAATTGGACCTTCACCAATATGACATCCTGCCTAAAAACTGCGCCTCCTCCTCCTACTAAATCTGTCCGCCTCGCCAACTGTGTAAGGAACGTGACCTGCTCCGCAGAAGCATCCAAGGAACCCAAAAGTGGGAATAAGTACGTCTTTGTATTGTTGGTCTTTGCTTCGATGGTGCCAGAGACACAAGGAACAAATACACTTTTATGATACGGTTTAACCATAGTATGGTCTGATGTTACTCGGTTTTTATACCGCAAGCAGCCGTATCATACATGGTCAAATGTACCTTGTTCATACTGTTAAAGGGGTTATATTAAATTAGAAAAAACATGACGGATTTTTTCTATAAACAGCGCCACTCTTGTACATAGGTTGTGTCTGGTATTGCAGCTCAGATTGTACAAGTAAAGAGTGGAATATTCTATAGTTATTCACCAACATCAGGGTGCCAGCAAAGGACTAAATATGAAATGGCACACTTTCTGTATCAATACTTTAACACCAGTAGGGGGCAATATTCACATAAATCATGCTGTGTTGCTGGTACCTGCAGTGGTTGTGGTTTCCCAGCCCGAGTTCTTGCGCATTTCTATGCTGTGCATTGTATAGCTTCTGATTTAGTCCTTGGGAGTTCCAGTTCATACAGGTGAGTCCGCTGTTTGTCTGGCTGTAGTTTCCGCGGTAGGATTGTCCTGTGCCCTCGTAGCAGGATGCTGAAGTATCTGTGAGGTAGTAATGAGACATTAAATATCATTGGACATAAACAGCTTATGGGTGTAAATGTGGCATGTTTTTGGCGCGTGGCCCTTTTTTGTGTCACTCTGATCAGAGGCAGGTCGGAGCGGGGACGTCTCAACCCATCAAATTTACTATAACTCACACCAGAAAAGTGTCGCTGACTGGTGTAGATTACATGTCTGTCATACGGGTGCACCAGAATTAAGCCGGAGTCTCTTAATAATTCTGACCTTATCTTGCGCCTGTGTAGGGATGAGTTAAGACTGGCATACAAATCGCCAGTCTTAATAAATTCCTCCCATTGAGCATAAAGAGGTAATCGGCATCATTTGTGTACATCGAAATGAGGAGCCCTATAGCAAACATCCAGATGAGTAGTGACTTTGGTCCCCCCCCCCCCTGGACAGAGGGGCCTAGTGTTTGTTCCCCTCCATGCCATTTTTACAATGTACCACCCCCTTGCTTGCTATCAATGCAAATCCACTGCAGAGAAGAATCCCTAAGAGGTTGTCCCCAAAACAGGTCCCCTGTCTCCAAGGGCTCCATAGCAGCTGTATGGTCTGCCTTGATGTTACGTACACCCTTGCTCAGCTCAATGTACAAGGTAGCCAGATCATTCATAATGTAGGAACATACTCTTCATCACTGTATACAACACAACATGGCGCCCGCTCCTCGTACCTATTTCGCAGTGCTCTCCCTTGAATCCGCTGAGACATTTACACAGGTAATTTGGGGAGTAAAGAGCCTGTACACAACGTCCTCCATTGTAACACTTGGTCTCTGTACAGTCTATAGAAGACAACATAAAAGAGAATGAATGTCATTGCCCGTCTCATCTGTAGTCAGAAACAAGTATGAGAAAATAGACTTACAGGGAATATATCGCCAAAATGGTTTATTTTTTTTAATCCATTTTATGTTAAACATATTTTTTTAAGGTTTTTTTTTGATAATTTTATTTAAAAGTTTTCCATGTTATTATCTATATTTTGCAATTTGAACTCTTACCACTAAGCCTAATAATAGACTAGTACTCAGAGTTTAGAAGGTATAAGTTAATGAGGCAGATACTTAATCTATGCTGCGCTATCTAAGTATGGCCGATCCCATGACAACCGCTCTGACCCGTAGTCTGATGTAGTGATTGGTATAGGGAGAAGAAATATGGGGTAAGCCTATTATAAGCTGTAAGCACGAAGCGTCCTTGGCAGAAGAGCATTGTGGGAATGAGCTAGAAGGTAAGTGACCACTGGGCACCAGACTCTGGGACAAAGAGGTGGTATAAGACTAGAAAACAGAAACAGCACCCCTTATACCCATGGCCACTGTCTGGTATTGCACATATTCATATCTTTGCAATACCAGGCACTGCCCATGTGTGGCGCTGTTTCTGTAAAAAAAAAACAAAAAAAAACATCTCACATAAACCCACCAGACCATATGTCTAGGTATAAGAAACTGATTGTCCATCTTAGAAGCACCAAGAACATAGTCAGATTTTAACCCATAGCCCAAGTGTGGGAAATGACTTCTTACCCATGAATGGTACACTGTGACACCTGCTCCGCCCATCCTCACAGCGACAGAACTCCACCCTGCGCCCCGCAGGACGCAGCCAGGTGTCTCCAGCTGGGTAGATCCTTCCGGAGGGTTTTTCCACGCACAGAGCTGTAGAGTAGGAAAAAGTTAACAAACTGTACATCATGAAGAATGAATCCAGCTGGTCCTTTTACAATTTCCTTGCCGCTGCTCTATTATCAGATCAACCCTGCTCATAAAGGAAGCCATTCTAATAGAAGTGTTTATAGACATTGCTTTTGGTAGTGTTACACAAAGAGTTAACTTCTTGACTTGCTTAGAACTAGGCTTACTAATAATCATGTTTTAAGTTTTTCGGTATTTTTAAGGTCCTTTGATAAGACACTTAACAGATCTGGAGAGTCCTTGAGCCTATGCAAGTGGACTTAAGGGGTATTCCCACCTTGAACTGTTATGTCAAATTCATAGGATATAGCATGACTTTCCGATAGATGTCGGACTCACCTTTGAGAGCAGCACCTTTGTGTCCCCAACTCCCAACCCACCTGGTTAGGTGGCCACCACATCTAGGTGAAGAACAAATGGTGGCCTGAATATTCAGGGGAGTCTCCAGTTACCCTAATAATATTCTTCCCCAGTGCCAAGGAGATAGGAGAGATTTTATAGAGAGATGTTTGAGGGAGTCCTCATTCTGTAGAGCTGGTTTAGTCGTCCCTGTTTTAGTCGTGTCCAAAAACTATTTTGGACTCTCAGCCCCTTGGGTTACCCTTAAGTGTTATGCAAGGAAAGTTACTACTACATTGTTTTTCCCTCTGTATAAGAGCGTAGATTGAGGGCTCCACCAACTTTTTTCTCCTATCTAGACTCATGGGTGGGTATCCCATGGAGGGTTCACTTCAATGACACCTACATTTTTAGGCTTTCTTATAGTTGGTCAGAGTTAGACTTGAATCTACCTTGTATCTCCTCCATACTGTACATTAGTAATAGTCTACCATAGTCCCAACACAACTGCACCATCTCCATTATCTCATTCCTCTAATGCCCCCCGGGCCCCAAGACTAAAAAAAGGTCAATAATTACATTTATATGTCCTTGTTCCTCTCTTCTCTCGATGATGAAGAACCTGTAAAAGAAATAACAGATGTCAATAGACTTTCTCATAATGGATTTTTGTCTACAAAAATGTAGAAGAAATTTCGGATGTGAAGGTCCTGCCCCAGTCTGAAACAAAAGGTAATTTTTTTCTAATTGTTATGATTATTTATGTGTCTGAATTATGCCGCAATTTGTCCCGAGAGAATATACATAAAAATCAGTGGTATGGCAGAGGGGTTCCCATAGGAAAGATCGAAATAAGATCAACCATTGTGGTGCCATCCAGGACAGAAGGACCTACTATTCTTTTTCCTCTCCAAACCGTTCCAAAACCTTCAGACAATTCCCCATACCACTTTTTTTCTCATCCTGTAGCAAAGTCAAAGACACCACCCATGGCTTGACTTCTTTACAATAACAACCATATGGTCTACCTCTATGGTTCATACACCGGGAGTCATAGGCCTATAAACAGTAACCTGTGCTGTGACATAAATTGATCCATCTTCTTACCTCTTTAGTGGACGATACGACCTCACCAAGAAGGATGATCAATAAGATTGTCATTGCTCGGCAGCCAAGAAGACACATTTCAATCTGCAAGGTAAGGAAAGCAAGGAGGGTAAGGAAAGGCCAGAAGAAGGCTAACCCATAACTAAAGAGCTGTAGAAATTTCCACCACATTCTTCTCTTTACCGATTCTCCATAACTTACATGGACTGCTTCCAGATCCCGCTCTAGAATAACATAAACCAGGACTGTTTGTAAACTCCTATAACTACATACCTACCAGCCTTCACATCTACTATATCATTCCTATCTCATCCCTTGATCCCAGGCCTGGAATGACGCAGTGTAGGGTCAGCAAGAGTCATCGTAATTTATAGTCATGTCTATGTCTGGTCTGGAAATATTCCTTACTGAAATTATCAGTGGACATGAAACAGAAGTTCCCGATACACTTCCCATAACAAAGACCTTCTGTCTGCCTAACACATGGTGTTAAGTTGTACTGTCCATCACTGTATGTGACCATGGAGTGCTGGGATTTATGGAAATTGAGGATGTGGTTTTAAGACCATCTAGACCCAAAAATGAATAAATAGACAACTAGTTTTGGCGGCTTCTGCATCTTGTTAATGAGCTATGATCACACAATTGGTCATATAGTTCCTGGACATCTGGGGTCAAAGCTGGAGGGTCTACACAGACTCAATTCCCAAAAAATGGTTATGTCAGCAGGAGAGAAAACAGTATTATAAATAGTCTAAGTTTCCCTCCATGTCTATTTTACTAAATTCTGGTATGTAACTGTAAGGGCCTGTTCACACTTCAGAGTCTGTCGCTGATTTTGAGGCAGATTCCGTATCAAAATCAGCGGCAGATTCCATCCTGATTCTGCCTCCCATTGTATTCAAAGAGAGGCAGAGATCGTAGCAGGACATTAAAAAAAAAATAAGTGATCTTGTTAAGGACTCTGAGACTGATTCAGCTACAGAGTCCGCAGCTTGTGAGACCCTCTGCTGCAGCATTGCGCCACGGGGGTGGAAAACGAAGAGGAAACTGAGGTGGATTTTCCGAAGTAAGATCAGGCCCTTATAAAAACAACAATAATAATTTAAAAAAAAAATTCCACTAGGAGACTATAGATCTAAATCTAGTCTAAATACCCTTAGTACCCTGAGTGTCATATTAATAACTCAGGAGGGCAAAGACGGAAAACTTGTGGGATTATATTTATTGGTGGTATCTTTGCTTTTCAATATGTCATAGGTATAGATTTTACCTCCCCTCATGAAACAATGCTATTCTGGCAAGGTTGGGTATATAAACTGTAATAAATAATAATAATAATAATAATAATAATAATAATAATAATAATAATAATAATAATAATAATATTATTATTATTATTATTATTGCCTTGTTAGGTTTTTTGATTTACCCAAAAATTCTAAATTCTAGAGTTTTTTAGTCTATACCGGAGCCAGAGAGCAGAAAAAACACAAGTGTTGGTAGGTTTCAAAGCAGTTCTAGAGGGTGCGTAATACATGTCACATAAAATTATCCGAAAAACATCAGAAATACATTCGCTGTTTACATGATATTTCTTTGCGGTTACATGTATCCTATCAAATGGTTACTTCTGCTTTTTGAAATAAACATATTGCATAGCTCTCCTATTTCTTAATAAAATTGGGACACTTTAGATTCATTTTATTGTTAACCCCTTATGGATCTAACAGCCTAAATACCCTTATTCCCCCAGGGTGTTAGTGATACCAATAGAGAAACAAGTGCACGGAGATAGAAAACTTAGGGACTTATATTTACTGGAGACATTTTCATTTTTAGGAGTAGCCAAAAACAGTGTTAAAAATGACTCCTATACAGTATCCCCCTCCCCCTATATGTTTCGCTATTGTAATTTTTACCATACGTAAAACAACTTTTCTCCTGAAACTTGTCTAATTCCCTACAGTATTGTGTTATTATCTAAGTCGTGTGGTTGGGCTGGATCTCATTATAACCCTATGTCTGAAACCATGAATCTTTATGGGTCATCAGATGACTCATGAGCTTATATGAAGACAAACATCACTCTAGGCCTAGTCTGACCCTCCGAATTACTAGAGCATCTCCTACTTGGCTCAGAGCCTGGACTACTTGGAACCAAATGAAGTGTTATGTGTTTTCTTCTTTATGTCTCACCGTCTTTTTTGCTTGGCCAAATACACCTCACACTCTAAATATCGAATATTTATACTTCATATAATTGTCTCCTCGATGAAATTTATCCAGAAGATCTCACTGGAGCAACTTTGTCATCGTCTGGGGAATCTTGAAATTGCTTGAAGCTTTTATCGTAAGCCGTAATGACCTGATACATTTGGGTTGTTCTGGGAATAGTTTTGTGTTTTTTATAGTTCATTTTTCAAGGGTCAAAGGCGAGGGACTATAAGGCGGCCGTATATCTAGAAAAACACTATTTAGCAATGGAGATGGATAAGGGAGACAATTCACATGATTTCTGCCCCCCTTCTAGAGAGCAGGCTATGACACCGGGAGAGAACGGAGCACTTTGATATATAGGAGAAATTCTTAGTGAAAAACAAAGTAAATCCTAACTGGACTCCTTGGAGAGACAGTAAGAGTCCTGCTTACCCCGCAGTCTTGTGTGTATACTGATATAAGTAAATATCATGTCAATCATCATGTTGGGTAGGGAGCTACTGCAAATTTTGCACTAGGGCTAAAAATTTTATGTATGACCTCTGCTATTTTTGAAAATAGAAGTCTTAGCCTCCAACCTCTTTAACCCACTTTGGTATACTAGACTTTTTAGGTAGTTTCACTTCTTGAAGGACTTGGTATCCTCCTATGAAACCTAATTTTTCTACTGACCCTCACGGACATTTTTTTTTACCATGATTTCATATCTGCAAAAACGTACCGTAAAGTAACTTTTTAGTATTTAGACTAGGTGCCAAGCAAGCCACAGTGGAACTTATAAGGTCATGTGTCTAAACAGTTTCTGGTCGTCATTATAGATGACAACCAGCCACATGAAGCGGATACTTTTGGCAGAGGAAAACAAACTATATAGTACTCGAATGGAGTCGAGCCAGTACCATGCACTGGCCAAAGCGCTATTTTTTGTGACCCTTCCATTTGCAGCCATTGCATGTCCACTTACCTTCTGCATTGTTGGAGACTTCTTCTTAGAACTTCTGCAGACTGTAGTCGTGTGTTCTTCCCGAAGACTGCGAGCAGCTGCTCAGAAAAAAAGAGAGGACAACATTACTAAAGGGTTAGTCAGCAGAAAGAAAGAGAGGAGATAGGCAGGCGGGGGACATGTGTAGGAGGAGGAGGAGAGTCTTGGTAGAGAGGACCACAATAAGGTTCAGAGACAAAGACTGTTCATATAGAGGAAGTTATAGAGACATAAAGACAAGAGGATGAGTGTGCACAGGGAGCAAACATTCATGGAAGTAATACATCACATAGTCAATATACATAGACGTGTGAATGGTTCAAAGCAATGCGGGCTCTATGGGACCTCGAAGGGTTAAGTGGAAGTGGAATTTAAAGTAGTTTACATGAGTACAGAGTGAGTAGACTTCAGTGTCGGATATGTTTATGGCTCTTACTCTATCTAAGTATTTATCCATCGACCTTTTCTAATCTCTGACCGTGTATTTACTCATGCTAGCTTTACTGGCAAACTGCCCCCCCCCGGCCATTGTTGAGACATCTGCTCATTCTTAAGTCCGCTATGTACTTCTACTACGATGGCATAGATCTGAAAATCCATAAAAAGTGAAAATGATAATATATATGGCTTTGAAAAACATTTTGTGTAAGGCCATATTCACATCTGCGCCAGTGTCCGTCCAGGACATAGTCGTGAGCAAAAAATCCTACAAGTAGCACTTTTTCTTCCAGCAATGTCTGGGAGAAATCAATGGAAACCCAACAGAACCCATTATAGTCAATGGAGTCCCTCAGGATCCGTTGTTAGATGGATCTGTTTACTGTTCAATCAGTTACGATGGACCAGAAGAACGGAACAGGCAGATGTAAACACACCCTAATACATTTTACTTTTCATGAGCTGAGACCATTGTTATCCCCCTTAACTGTAATGCCTACATAAAAGTACCATACAGTGCGTATATACAGTCACTGCAATATAGTGTAGTGCCTCATAGGGTCTGTTTCAGAGCAAAAAATAATATTGTACTTCACCTTAGAGGACTTGTAATATCATATTACTATACTGTCGACTCCTCGCCATTGCCATCTCTACTTCTACCATGGACAAGGAGGGGTAAGACACTTATAGCACCTCTTACCTCAAGAGAAAACAATAAGAATTGCTCAGAAGAATCTAAGCATGGTCTTACACTTTTAATAGCTAAAACCTCACCCTACACACGAACACTTGGCTCAACCAAGAGCTCATGTGTTCCTAGTGGTAGAGGAGAGTAAGCCACTGCCAGACACCTGGAGGAGATGGCTTAACAATCACAACCTTCAAGAGGACCCTGATGACCCATCTTTTCAGGAAAGCCTACAACTTTCAAGAGGACCCACCTCTTCATGAAATCCTACAACCTTCAAGATGACCCTTATGACCCACCTCTTCATGAAATCCTACAACCTTCAAGACGACCCTTATGACCCACCTCTTCATGAAATCCTACAACCTTCAAGAGGACCCCGAGGACCCATCTTTTCATGAAAACCTACAACCTTCAAGAGGACCCCAGGACCTATCTCTTCAGGAAAACCTACAACCTTCAATAACACTACTGCCACCACACCACCATCTGAACAGCTTCTCCCCTCACCTACTGTCTCTATCCCCCTTCCATCAATGATTGGCAGTGCCCTCTATCCCACTCTGCCAGTATTATGTTAGTATTATACTTGTTTTTGTGTAATTTATATTATGTATGTAATCCTTCTTCAAATGTAAAACCCCATGGAATTAATGATAGCCTAAAAAGAATAACAAAAAGAACCTCGTATTACCATAAGGGAACTTGTAAATGATGGTTCCGCTCTCGGGAATCCCCTACTCCTACCTCGAAGCATCTTTGGGTAAAGCATTCTATATTATATTATAAGATGTTGACCATTATGTCTTCCCCATGCCAAGTAGGCTAAGCATCCAGTCCCTCCTATAAAAGTGGCAGCATCTCCTGCAGTTGTCTTCTAGGAATCCTTGACCAGGTTCTAAACATCTCCAAGTTTGGAACACTGGTTGCGAAACTTAGGTCTAGATGGCTGCCATAACCTCATTTTACTGGTTACTATGAATCACTACACAGTCATGTTACTAAGGTCAAGTTGATTATTTCAAGATCTGGTGATGGAAATCATACAGTATATATAGGTCATTCTGCTCCGTAGGGTCTTTTTTTTTTGGTCATACAAACTCAAAAAATATGCAGTCCTCCAAGTGTTAGAAGTTACAAAAAAGTTTTCTTCCTCTCTGCAGGGTGAATACAAAAACATCTCTGTACAAAGGCTGAATCTCAAATATTAAAGGACTTTTCAGTGTATATAAAGCTCTTTGTTGTAATAATCCCGCAAAAATAATATGGTCAGAGAAAATCACACTGCTGAGTTTCCCCCACTGCCAGCTTTAGATATGGTGTTCAATTGCTAGCGTAGTGTTTCATTTCACTACAGCACCTCCGCAGGGGAAAAGAGGCATTACACATAGGCTGTCCATGTAGTCCTCCAGAGACAGACACTCTTTGTAGCCAGTGCCAACTTAGGCTAATTCATGGAGGGATTGATGGTTGGTTTTATTGTGTTGGGGTATTATAAGCCTAGTCTCAGTTGGTTTCATTATTTTAGTGCCATATGGTTTGGTTAAGTTGGTCACAGAAGAGCAAGATTCTGGTACAGTATATATTTGGATGGTATGCATTGATATACTTTGTTAAAGGGGTTTGCTCACTGCATCAACTTATCCCCTATCCACAGTGGTCGGACCCCCATCAATCATGAGATTGGGGGGGCGTTTTGTTCCCCAGTCTGATTGGAGTATTGGTTATAAAGGTGCGCACTTCTCCATTCACCTTATCCCCTCTCTACAGTGGTTGGACCCCCCCACCCATCATGAGAACAGGTTGTGATTTGCTCCTCAGTGTCAAAGGAGTGGTGGACGATAAGTAGCGACCCCACTCCTTTTTTTTCACTTGGACAGCTAGAGTTAGCCAAACACTGTTCCACTCAGACTGGGGAGCAAAACACATCACATTTTCATGAGCTGTGGGGGGTCCCAGAAGTCAGACCATCACCAACTTATCTCCTATACACATGTTGCTGAGGTGAGAAAACCCGGTGCTTTTTACATTACCTGCAAAGGTAACACATTGCTGAAAAAAAATCCTTTTCTGCAGCGTTTTTTGCAGCGATTCACTGCGTGGGGCTTTAGCCATGGTAGCCTATGGTCGACATTTGCACCCATGTAGCATACGGTTGCATTTGTCATGGCTTTATGTTTAGCAGATAGACAGCAAAACGAAGTCTGAACAGAACCTTAGATCATACAAAGCAGCCTTGTCTCTGGCGCAGGTGTTATCAATGGCATTTGGTGGTCGGTGAGATCATTGTGTTAGGTGAGTCACGGGGAAAGTTTTCCCTATAAGAATGTGTAAATGTCAGTGAAGGTAAATTACACCTGGATATTTGTATCCAGCTCATAGAAGAAATCGGCCTCATATTACAAGTGGTGGAGTGATGCATCGTCTACAGTGAAAGTCCATTTTAGAAGAGCTGTCACCTCCCCTGACATGTCTGTCTTAGTAAATAATCCAACAATTCTGAAGCTTCTTTTCTTAAAAATCCCTATTTAGTTCCTCTGTTACTCCTCTGGGAAATGTATGAATACATTGAGAGCTGGTGGGGGCTTCTCTGCACACTCTGGTATTGTCCAGTCAGTGCTACAAGTGTTAGAAACCTCTTTGGCAATTTCTTCCTAAATTTGTAATAGGAATAACAGAGGAACAGTACAGTGCAAAATGATAAGATACTCCAGAATCTCTATGTCAGAGAGAATACAGTATGTCAGGAGAGGTGATGGAATTCACCATGGACCACCTGACTGACAAAATCTGTCTAGGCGTGGAAGTAAAATGGTCAAAACAGCAGAAAACTGGATCATGAATAAGAATTTCCTTCCTTTTGAGGACTGTGAGATCAGTCCTGCAGGTGGTGACAGTCATGGACTCTACAGGAAGGACCTCTGAGGTGTTTACACTAGGGACCCCATGGCTTACAAGCCTATCACTATATAGTGATGTTGTCTGGTATATACACCCCTTCCTATACACCCTACTAGGACATGTAGAGCTCCCCGCGATGCTGGTTCTGCTTATGGTAATACTGACCCAAAAGCCTTGTTTACAGTGTCATGTCCTCCAACTGCTGATAAGGGTTATCTGAACCTGACACTGATACATGCAGCGCCCCACATACACACCAGCCGTACCGAACTGATATCTGACCTCAAGAAACACTCTACAACTGACATGTACAGTATATAGTATATTGGGTCACGTCTGAAAAGGAAGCGTATAGGATATACTGTCAAGTGCATCCTATACAGCGAGATACAGACCTAGCACAGTCCTATTGGATAATATATATACACCAGAGACTGCGTCCTATATACTGATATACAGACCAGAGAACAATCCTATTATATAATATATATACACCAGAGACTGGGTCCTATACACTGATATACAGACCAGAGAACAGTCCTATTATATAATATATACACACCAGAGACTGCGTCCTATACACTGATATACAGACCGGAGAACAGTCCTATTATATAATATATATCTACACCAGAGACTGCGTCCTATATACTGATATACAGACCAGAGAACAATCCTATTATATAATATATATACACCAGAGACTGGGTCCTATACACTGATATACAGACCAGAGAACAGTCCTATTATATAATATATATACACCGGAGACTGCGTCCTATATACTGATATACAGACCGGAGAACAGTCCTATTATATAATATATATATATATATATATATATATATACACACCGGAGACTGCGTCCTATATACTGATATACAGACCAGAGAACAGTCCTATTATATAATATATATACACCGGAGACTGCGTCCTATATACTGATATACAGACCGGAGAACAGTCCTATTATATAATATATATATATATATATATATATATATATATATATATATATACACACCGGAGACTGGGTCCTATACACTGATATACAGACCAGAGAACAGTTCTATTATATAATATATATACACCAGAGACTGCGTCCTATATACTGATATACAGACCAGAGAACAATCCTATTATATAATATATATACACCGGAGACTGCGTCCTATACACAGATATACAGACCGTAGAACAGTCCTATTATATAATATATATACACCAGAGACTGCGTCCTATATACTGATATACAGACCGGAGAACAGTCCTACCGTATTATATATATATATATATATATACACCAGAGACTGCGTCCTATACACTGATATACAGACCGGAGAACAATCCTATTATATAATATATATATATATATATATATATATATATATATATATACACACCGGAGACTGCGTCCTATATACTGATATACAGACCGGAGAACAGTCCTATTGTATAATATATATACACCGGAGACTGCGTCCTATATACTGATATACAGACCAGAGAACAGTCCTATTATATAATATATATACACCAGAGACTGCGTCCTATACACTGATATACAGACCAGAGAACAATCCTATTATATAATATATATACACTGGAGACTGCGTCCTATATACTGATATACAGACCAGAGAACAATCCTATTATATATATATATATATAGACCGGAGAACAGTCCTATTGTATAATATATATACACGGAGAGCGCCATATACTGATATACAGACCAGAGAACAGTCCATTATATAATATATATACACCAGAGACTGCGTCCTATACACTGATATACAGACCACAGAACAGTCCTATTATATAATATATATACACCGGAGACTGCGTCCTATACACTGATATACAGACCAGAGAACAATCCAATTATATATTATATATACACCAGAGACTGCGTCCTATATACTGATATACAGACCAGAGAACAGTCCTATTATATATTATATATACACCGGAGACTGCGTCCTATACACTGATATACAGACCAGAGAACAGTCCTATTATATAATATATATACACAGACGCGCCTATACACTGATATACAGACCGGAGAACAGTCCTATTATATAATATATATACACCAGAGACTGCGTCCTATACACTGATATACAGACCAGAGAACAGTCCTATTATATAATATATATATATATATATATATATATATATACACACACATACACCGGAGACTGCGTCCTATATACTGATATACAGACCAGAGAACAGTCCTATTATATAAAAAAGCACAAAAATATACTATACACGAACAGAGACTGAACAGTCCTATTATATATATATATACACCAGAGACTGCGTCCTATACACTGATATACAGACCAGAGAACAGTCCTATTATATAATATATATATATATATATATATATATATATATATATATATACACACATACACCGGAGACTGCGTCCTATACACTGATATACAGACTGGAGATCAGTCCTATTATATAATATATATACACACACGTAGACAAAATTGTTGGCACCCCTCGTTTAATGAAAGAAAAACCCACAATGGTCACAGAAATAACTTGAATTTGACAAAAGTAATAATATATAACTACATGTTGACAAGCCACAAAGCTTCTGGGAGAATGTCCTATGGATAGATGAGACAAAAATTGAAATTTTTGGCAAGGCACATCAGCTCTATGTTCACAGACAGAAAAATGAAGCATATCTTGAAAAGAACACTGTCCCTACTGTGAAACATGGAGGAGGCTCTGTTATGTTCTGGGTCTGCTTTGCTGCATCTGGCACAGGGTGTCTTGAATCGGTGCAGGGTACAATGAAATCTCAAGACTATCAAAGGATTCTAGAGAGAAATGTGCTGCCCAGTGTCAGAAAGCTTGATCTCAGTCGCAGGTCATGGGTCTTGCAACAGGATAATGACCCAAAACACACAGCTAAAAACACCCAAGAATGGCTAAAAGGAAAACATTGGACTATTCTGAAGTGGCCTTCTATGAGCCCTGACCTAAATCCTATGGAGCATCTTTGGAAGGAGCTGAAACATGCCGTCTGGAAAAGGCACCCTTCACACCCGAGACAACTGGAGCAGTTTGCTCATGAGGAGTGGCCAAAATACCTGCTGAGAGGAGCAGAAGTCTCATTGACAGTTACAGGAATCGTTTGATTGCAGTGATTGCATCAAAAGGTTGTGCAACAAAATATTAAGTTAAGGGAACCATCATTTCTGTCCAGGCCTGTTTCATGAGTTTTCTTTTTTAAAAAATTCTGTTGAAGCCTGGTTGAAAAGCAATGTCTGATTTTCATTTGTTCATTTTCATAGATTTTTTATATATTATTACTTTTGTCAGATTCAAGTTATTTCTGTGACCATTGTGGGTTTTTCTTTCATTAAACGAGGGGTGCCAACAATTTTGTCCACGTGTGTATATATATATATATACACTGGAGACTGCGTCCTATATACTGATATACAGACCGGAGAACAGTCCTATTATATAATATATATACACCGGAGACTTTGTCCTATATACTGATATACAGGCCAGAGAACAGTCCTATTATATAATATATATACACTAGAGACTGCGTCCTATACACTGATATACAGACCGGAGAACAGTCCTATTATATAATATATGTACAACAGAGACTGCGTCCTATACACTGATATACAGACCAGAGAACAGTCCTATTATATAATATATATACACCGGAGACTGCGTCCTATACACTGATATACAGGCCAGCGAACAGTCCTATTATATAATATATATACACTAGAGACTGCGTCCTATACACTGATATACAGACCGGAGAACAGTCCTATTATATAATATATATACACCGGAGACTGCGTCCTATATACTGATATACAGGCCAGAGAACAGTCCTATTATATAATATATATACACTAGAGACTGCGTCCTATACACTGATATACAGACCGGAGAACAGTCCTATTATATAATATATATACAACAGAGACTGCGTCCTATACACTGATATACAGACCAGAGAACAGTCCTATTATATAATATATATACACCGGAGACTGCGTCCTATACACTGATATACAGGCCAGCGAACAGTCCTATTATATAATATATATACACTAGAGACTGCGTCCTATACACTGATATACAGACCGGAGAACAGTCCTATTATATAATATATATACACCAGAGACTGCGTCCTATACACTGATATACAGACCAGAGAACAGTCCTATTATATAATATATATATATATATATATATATATATATATACACACATACACCGGAGACTGCGTCCTATACACTGATATACAGACTGGAGAACAGTCCTATTATATAATATATATACACACACGTAGACAAAATTGTTGGTACCCCTCTTTTAATGAAAGAAAAACCCACAATGGTCACAGAAATAACTTGAATTTGACAAAAGTAATAATATATAACTACATGTTGACAAGCCACAAAGCTTCTGGGAGATTGTCCTATGGATAGTTGAGACAAAAATTGAAATTTTTGGCAAGGCACATCAGCTCTATGTTCACAGATGGAAAAATGAAGCATATCTTGAAAAGAACACTGTCCCTACTGTGAAACATGGAGGAGGCTCTGTTATGTTCTGGGGCTGCTTTGTTGCATCTGGCACAGGGTGTCTTGAATCTGTGCAGGGTACAATGAAATCTCAAGACTATCAAGGGATTCTAGAGAGAAATGTGCTGCCCAGTGTCAGAAAGCTTGATCTCAGTCGCAGGTCATGGGTCTTGCAACAGGATAATGACCCAAAACACACAGCTAAAAACACCCAAGAATGGCTAAAAGGAAAACATTGGACTATTCTGAAGTGGCCTTCTATGAGCCCTGACCTAAATCCTATTGAGCATCTTTGGAAGGAGCTGAAACATGCCGTCTGGAAAAGGCACCCTTCAAACCCGAGACAACTGGAGCAGTTTGCTCATGAGGAGTGGCCAAAATACCTGCTGAGAGGAGCAGAAGTCTCATTGACAGTTACAGGAATCGTTTGATTGCAGTGATTGCCTCAAAAGGTTGTGCAACAAAATATTAACTTAAGGGAACCATCATTTCTGTCCAGGCCTGTTTCATGAGTTTTCTTTTTTAAAAATTCTGTTGAAGCATGGTTGAAAAGCAATGTCTGATTTTCATTTGTTCATTTTCATAGATTTTTTATATATTATTACTTTTGTCAGATTCAAGTTATTTCTGTGACCATTGTGGGTTTTTCTTTCATTAAACGAGGGGTGCCAACAATTTTGTCCACGTGTGTTATATATATATATATATATATATATATATATATACACTGGAGACTGCGTCCTATATACTGATATACAGACCGGAGAACAGTCCTATTATATAATATATATACACCAGAGACTGCGTCCTATACACTGATATACAGACCGGAGAACAGTCCTATTATATATATATATCTATATCTATATATATAGATATAGATATATATATCTATATATATATATATATATACACAGGAGACTATGTTCTTTACCCTAATATACAGACCATCTACATATATGAAATAGTTCCAATATTTTTTCTCATCTCATTGAGTTTCTAGTCACCATCTTTATCCTATGTGCAGTATACCAATACACGACTATATACATACAGGAGACTACATCCTATACCCTGATATACAGACCAGAGAAGAGTCCTATTACATATAATGATATAATATATATTTGCGGGAGACTGTGTCCAACACAACAATACACTGATCTATACACCAGAGAACAGTCTTATTGTATGATATATATACACACACATACAGGGGAGACTACATCCTATACCCTGATATACAGACCACCTGCATATATGATGTACTTCCAATACTGTGTCTCATCTCATTGAATTTCTAGTTATCATCATCTTTATCCTATGTGCAGTATACCAATTTACGACTATATACATACAGGAGACTACGTCCTATACCCTTGTATACAGACCAGAGAACAGTCCTATTACATATAATTATATGTATATATATATATATATATATATATATACAGGAGACTACGTCCTATACCTTAATATACAGACCATCTATATATATGAAGTTCTTCCTCTGCTTATTCTCATCTTTCATTGAGTTTGCAGTCATCCTCCTCCTCCTCTGCTATGTGCAGTACACCTATACATATGTGTATAGTCAGTAGTCTGCATGGCCCCTGGACCCATAGCTGGCACTCACCTCTGCTGGTCTTCTACTTCAGTAATGTGAGGACTTTGGTGTCACCTCATTCTTTATAGAGCTACTACCAGGGGGCAGGAGGGTTTCGTGTAGTGGGAGAACGTGCAGTGACATCACAGGTCTCCTCCCTCGCCACAGTTTGACCTCACACATGTAGTTGTTGGCTCTGACTTATTCTTAGGAATTATTATAGCAATCCCCCCCTGCTGGTCGCTTTCCCTTTTTTGCTGAATAACCGGAAACCTGGTACTATAGTCAGGAGGAAGATAAGACAATATGACCTGTAGGGGGCTGCAGGGGGAAGAGCTGAGGCTGGCAGCTCTGCTGCTCTGTAAGGCACAATTCACATCTACACTATTCCGTCATAGGAGCAGAAAAGTGGAATTGAAGCTGTGACGGATCCATCACATGGCAGATGCCAATCGAGCCTGACAAACCTCACCCCATATAATAGGCTCTGTCAGGTTGTGTCCTGGTATCCATTATTTTACCAGAAAAAAATGGATTGCATCTCAGTCCCATCCAGTTCAACAGAGCCGAACTGCAATACCATACACAACCTGTAGACAGGTGTGGTGCTGTTTGTGGCAGATGCAGCCATGCTTTTCTGGGCAATCACTTTAAATTCTTATAGCGACGCTTCTATATATTGTATGGTCATGCAGTGTGGAAATAACCATGCCATATAGTGCCTAATTATAAATGACATACATAGTGACATCCAAATGTCACTGCCATATGTTATCCAAATAACATGTCCATACAGTTGACTAAATAAAAATGCTATACAGTGCCATACCACCTTAAATTGTAAAAATATTCCAAATAGCAGTGTCACATAATACTGACATACAGTGCTCAAATGATACTGCTCCATAAGTAATCCAATAGCATAGCAGTACTATATGTTCACGGAGGTTGCTAGTCTCAGGTACTAGGCCATCTATGGCACCTTCTTCAGCAAGGACAGCTGGTGTGCCTGGTAGGACCTTGTGATCATGTGGTGTTCTAGTTGTAATGGTGTGCCATACTGGCATGTGAGTGGCCACCAATCACTGGTACGTGACCGGTCCTTCTATCACTGCCCAGAGGGCATACTGGCATGTGACCAGTCCTCTAATGACTGCCCAGAGGGCATACTGGCATGTGACCGTTCCTTCTATCACTAGCTGGAGGGCATACTAGCAAATGAGCAATCCTACAATCACTGCACAGAGGACATACTGGCATGTGACCGGTCCTCTGATCACTAGCTGGAGGGCATACTGGTACGTGACTGGTCTTTCTATCACTGCCCAGAGGGCATACTGGCATGTGACCAGTCCTCTAATGACTGCCCAGAGGGCATACTGGTACGTGACTGGTCCTCTGATCACTAGCTGGAGGGCATACTGGCATGTGACCGGTCCTCTGATCACTGGCTGGAGGGCATACTGGCATGTGACTGGTCCTCTGATCACTAGCTGGAGGGCATACTGGCATGTGACCGGTCCTCTGATCACTAGCTGGAGGGCATACTGGCATGTGACCGGTCCTCTGATCACTAGCTGGAGGGCATACTGGCATGTGACCGGTCCTCTGATCACTAGCTGGAGGGCATACTGGCATGTGACCGGTCCTTTGATCATTGGCCAGAGGGCATACTGGAATGTGACCACTCTTTTGAGACTGGGGAACAAAACAACCCCTGATTTCATGATTGATGGGGGTCCGACCACTGTGGATAGGGGATAAATTGATGCGGCGGGAAAACCCCTTTAACAAAGTATATCAATGCATACCATCCAAATATATACTATACCAGAAGCTCGGAGAATGTCCATAATGTGTGAAGTGGTTGGGGAATCCCCTAAAACACTGTGGAGAGGAATTTGGAAAAAGATGGTAAACCCACAAAGATATCAGGTAGGTTCTATGCAACATTTTAATGGTGACCTCTTGATACAGATGTGTCAGTATTGTAGGGATAGTTGGGTCTTGTTCCCACCATACTGTAAAGGGTAATGTGGAAAGGATATCGTACCTGGACTACTCAGAGTAGGTAGGCACAGGGTCTCAGTAGACTTTGGGAAGGAAGGTCCTGAGTAGTTTAAAGATTCTCGTGAGGGTTAGTCATGTTGCGTGAACACACTCTAATGCCCCAGGGACCTAACAGCTTATGTTCCCATATGTCCTGTTTGTTTTACACTCAACATCTTGGGTAACGTTGGAAACATCTGAGGTCTTACAATACAACGCTCTGTATTTCCATCTAGCCTTTATAGACTAAGTGGGCTGAGAATTGTCTAGGCCCGTGCATTATGGGTCATGGGCCCTATGATGGATGTTTTCTTGTTACCTTAGAGAAACTTCAATTTAATAGTTGTCCAGAATTGCCTGGTATTTCTGCACTTTGGTGCCTCAACTAGACCCCATGATGACCCTAGTAATGTCATATTGCAATGTCACATTGTCCAATAGTTGTTTTGGCACGTTTCATCCAAATGGATGAATCATCACTATGGTGGATGTCACCACAACCCACAGCAGTTGGATGATGTCACCATATAAGATGATGTACTGTCACTGAGGCCAGCACCACCAGGGCAGGAACAATGTTTGACGGTAATTATATCGTCAACCTTCTTCACATTCTGCTGGTTGTGGTCCCTGAAATTGTACCATATAGCAATATAGGGAGTTGGAGCTCAGGTATTCATATGCAGAGCTTCAAAGACCTTTTTTTTTCCTTAAAGGGAACCTGTCAGGGCGATTTGGAACACTAAGCCACCCACAGGTCCTTATGGACTTAGGGATTAGTGTCCCAATTAGCCCAGATGTAAGCTAGGTTCACATCTGCGTTTGGGTTTCCGTTTGGGATGGGGTCTGCTTGGGGACCCCCAAACGGAAACCTAATCCGCATAAAAAAGCAGTTACCTTAGGAAACCCATGGACCACATAGACTATAGAGGTCCGTGTGGTTTCCGCTTGGTTTCCGCCCGAAAAGAGTGGAAAAGTGCAAGCGCAGGTGTGAACCCAGTATAAGGCTTCATGCACACATCCAAGCGTGTCATCCAAGGGTCCTATCCTGCTCCGTTTCATTGGAACAGAACGGATTGGACGCCCCCCTAGAGGTTCGTACATAATGTAATGCATTCAAATGACAGTCGGATGTTACCCCGAGTGTCATCCAACTGCATTTCGCTGCAAAATTGGACTTGGTCATGTGCATGGGGTCTTAAGCTTCCCATATTGGACAAAAAACCTTTATACTTACCTAGAGTCTGTAATCCCAGACCCTGCGCAGTTGTTCAGTGAAGCCAGGGAACCTTTACTGCACGTGTGCCAGACTTCATGCGCATGCGCAGTAAAGTCAAGGTGTATTTTCTCCAATTCAATGACAAACGCTGAGTTCACCAGAGCACTCATCGGACTCATCTCTACGTGTAAAGGTTTTTTTGCTTCCAATATGGGCATGGACATCTTTACATCAGGGATATCTGGGACACCCAACTCCCAGTCCATAAGGTCCTGAAGGTGATTTAGTGATCCAAATAGCCTTAACAGGGTCCCTTAAAAGGGGTTGTCCAGTTTAGAAAACTGCTGTGATATACCCTTGTATTGAATTCTGAGTATATACAAGGGACCCCTCTTCAGGGGTCTCTCACTCTGGAGGACCAATACTGTCCTGCATTACACAGACAACACATTAATGTGAATGGACACTGTGTAATGCTTAATTTCCCCTGTGGTGGCGCTGCAGGGAAACTGAACACTTACTGTCAGGATTCCTCAGTGATCGCTGGAGATAAATATATTAATGAACGAACAACGGACAATAACATAGTCACGGCAAATATACTTAGGTTCACTTTCCTATATTAATACTAGTAAACCTAAACCTGCTAGAATTGGCTCCAGACCTTTCCAGTTATATAACATTACAAAAGAGGTTTTGGCATTAGAAATTATTTCACTGGAAATTCTTGACCCAGTGTTCGTGAGAAGAAAGCTTGAACAGCGCAGGATTATGGTAAATGTTCTGGCAGCAAAATCGGTACAGCTTTTGAAATACAGATGATATCTAAAAGTAATATTATTCTGCACATTTTGGTAACGCTACAGTCAGTAAAAATAGTTGCGTAAATTTTTGACCATCGTAAAAAGTCTATGACCTAGTGTAATTGTTATTAGTTTCACAGGATTACTAATAGATTATAATCTAAATGGCGGCGCTCAGGGTCAGTCAGCTCCTGCAACAGCAAGTACAATTATGTAATTCAGGAATGCCCCTTTAAATTACTTAATCCTCTCCTAGTTAAATGGAATATATTGGCAATGTTTTAGCTTATTTATGTAAATCAGTGAGATCTATGACTCTTTTCTAAGCTGTTTTTCTTTTCAGATTGTAGATCTTTGTCATCCTATTTTCTGTACATGATTATGGGGGCGGCCATCTTGCCTGATCATCTCCTCTGCTATTTTAACAGCATTTAGTGAAATGCTTTACAACATAGTCATGGCCATGGGTAACAATGGTCGACTCATTGAGATCTATAGGAGAGTTTTCTAGATATATTAAATGCAGGGGGAATTAGTAGATCAGCTGTGACATTATCTATTATCAGCAGTGGATGCCATGATGGGTCAGTGGTGTTATCTGTAGAGGTGTTATCTTACATTGTGATGTGATGTAAAAGTAGTGACTGCTATAAATAAAACCCCTACAGAATTGGAAAGTGTCCGTCATTTATTACGCTTAGTGGTCAGAGTGAAAATTGCAGGATATAGTACTTTTTAAAAATGTAGATTTTAAAAAATTATCAAAAATTAAAAAAAAAAATATGTTTAACATAAAAACTTTGTTTAACTAGTTCCAAACCGCCAATAGACTATATCCGCTCGGGTGGTCCACTTCTAGCCATGCATGGTTGTACCCGTTTATCCTTGTGAGGTTAGCCTGCTGCATAAAATCGTGCAGCTCTGGGATAGGCTGTTACTACAACCGGACATCCCATAGGAAAGGCAGGTACGGTTTATTACCGTCCTTGCCTTCCTGATTGCTGTGTACACTCCTGACTAGAGGACCCAGATCAGCTCTAGAGTACAGCTGTATGTATCAGCCCCAGTTACAGGACAAATCATAAAAAAAAAAAAAAAAAATTAAAAATTAAAATGCCCCCCTTATTGGGGGAGCACATTGTGTAAAAATAAAAAAAATGTGGAAAAAAAAACACTTCCCCCACCACAGTTTCTAGCCCCACCCCCGGTGACACAACAAGTGTCACCTGAGTAAAAATGACCGTAACGGAGAGGGAAACTATTTAAAAAATTTTTTGCAGCACTTCGAGTTTTTTTTTTTTTAAGAAAAAAAACATGAAAAATGTGAATATTAAAATAAAGAAAAAAACATGGAAAAATAAAAACAACATAAAACCAAAGCCCTATTCATCACCGAAAAAATGAAAACATTATTTGACTAACCCAAAGAAAAAAAAAAGTTATAGCCCTCAAAACTGTATATACGAAAAAAAAACAAAAATGAGTCCGGTCCCGACCCAAGGAAAATAGGCCGGTACTGAAGTGGTTAAAAGTAGGGCATTTTTGATGACACATTCCCTTTAATATCCAGACACACTGGTAGGATTTATTACATAAGCGAGTCACTTATAGAGTAGTTATAACACTCATGTTAAGTCAGGACTTTGACAAGGTGAAGGCCAATCCAAATCCTTACAACCTTTTTTTTCCTCGGCCATATAGACATAGATTCGTCTTACTACATAGCTCAGATACAATGCAAGATTTATGGTAAATTGCCCGGCTCCTGGGGTACAGATCATCCATACTCCATCATACTACCGCCACCACTGTGTATGATGTTCTTACCGCAGAATGTTGTGTTTTCATTACACCAGACATAATCCCATCTGTGCTGTGCTAGATTGTTATCTGCAACTACAGGAAATCATTCAGGCAAAATTCATTGGGGCAGAATTACTAACAAAATACACCAGAATTCCAGCAAACTTTGTGCCAAAAAACTGTCATACATGCCCAGCACCACATTTATCAGTCTTTGTAGACACTTCTGTTCAGATGGGTTATGGGATCTCATTCTGCCCTACGGGGATTCACAGGCCTTTCTGTGCTCTGCGGTAGCCACACAGGCAGTCCGCAGAGGGGGCACAAACTCCTATGGCAGCTACTGCTGATGATTAGAAAGGCACCAGTCACACAGTTATAAGGAAGAAGATGACATCTAAGCCACTTTAACTATATACTTATGGTCTCATAGATTATTTAGGAGAATAAAAAGAGAAGGACAATTATACTGCCCCCAGCAGGCACAGAAGGTACTGTCTCTAGCTCTATCACCAGAAAGATTATTCTATAAACCAAGATGGTGTTTGATCAGAGCAGAGGAGAAGCTTAGCCGTATGAATATGAGAACAATATACTTACAAGAGCAGCAGGGTGGGATAGACAATGGATCGAGGGGTGGAAAAATGTAGTATTATGGGGAGAGGGGCATTTACTTAAAGGGGTTGTCCAGTTTCAGCAATTAATTGAATTGTTGTTGTTTGTGTAATAAAATGTACAATATTATAATATACTTTCTCTATCAAATCCTCACGGTTTTCTAGATCTCTGCTTGCTGTCATTCATTCTTCCAGTGGATAAAATCAGTCCATGGTCATGTGATGTACACACAGGTGCATAGTAACATGAAAATAGAAGACGCTACATTGTCTACTGGTCAACAATATAAGTCTCTGCGTTATATGGTGGTCAGCAAAATGACCTAAGTTATATACCTCTGGTCATCATAATAGGTCCCTACATTATATATGGACTGACAGAAGGGACTGTATTGTCTATTGGTCATCGGATGGATCCCTGCACTGAATACTGGTCATCGAATGCATCCCTCATAGATTGTAAGCCCTTGCGGGCAGGGCCCTCTATCCCACTGTGCCAGTTGGTCACTGTTAGCTTTATCTGTTTTGTATATCAGGTGTACCGTATGTAAATCCTCAAATGTAAAGCACCATGGAATTAATATAATAATGTACAGCACCATGGAATTAATGGTGCTATATAAATAAACAATAATAATAATCCCTGCATTGTATACTGGTCATCAGATAGATCCCTTCACTGTATACTGGCCATAAGATGGTTTTCTGCATCGTGTACTGGTGGCCTATGCATTCCCCTGACCCCATTTTTATTTTTCATGTTTTCTGACGATTTATTATTAATACAGGATGACGGTAAAGACTATTACATCATGTAGGATAGTTTATTTCAGGACTGAAGACAGAGACGTTTTCTAACCTCTTAAAAAATTGCATAATACTAGATTTCACAACAGCAAATAATAAAAAAAAAATATACAACATTTCTTTCTAATATAGAAACAAACATCATTAGACAGCTAAACAGCACCATTCTTATCCATGGACTATGCGCAGGAAAGGTCATCAGATTGGTCGGGGTCTGACACCCAAACCCTGAATCAGCTGATGTGGCTGCCGGAAGCTATATACTAAGTAAAGCAACTGAATGGTAGTGGGGCTGCAGTTCCCCGGCGCCACCACTACAGTCTAGGTAGCTATGTACAGTGTATACTGATACAGATGACCTATCCTCTTAATACTAAATACTAGCCAGGACCTTACACTGTGAGGATAATGTCAAAGGTCCTGGAAACAGCACCAACTGCTGCTGATAACACTGAGGAGGATAATGGAGGCATGGCGACCTGACTGTGAGAGAGGGGAGAAGTATGGGTAGTATGCGATATAGGGAGCAGATTATCTCAGAGGCAGTGGAGGAACAGGGAGGAATTATGACAGAAGACCAGGACAGAAGAACAGAGGCAGGACTCTGATGTATCTGAGGTCATATGGTAGCTTTTAATAGTACCTACAGGCAGCAGAGAGAGACCTCCTGTTTACACAGCAACCTGTGTTAGAAAAAAAAAGTCACACAGTGATCATGTGACTTATTGAAGAATTTTGCCTTGTATGCTGTACAAATCATGAAAAAGTTGCAATCTCTTTGTACAAGCCAAGGATTTGTACAAACATTTGCAGCTATGTGCTGGTATAGATTTCAGTGAAGGTGCACTGTACTGTAAAGGGCGCGTTTGGTTTTTGAGGAGGCGCGTGCTTCGTCATAAATGAGCCGCAAGCTCCCCTGGAGCAAGAGATGTGAAGACTGGTGTCTTCATAAATCTCCTCCTGTGAATAGACAACTAGTACTATTGAGGGGATGATATTTCAGACAACATAATGAGTAAAAAAAAAAAAAAAAGGAGTAGCCCTTTATACCACACACAAAGTATGGAAGTACAGCTCATCATGTCATCTATTTCCTTCCTTAATTTGACCAGGATGTCCTCCAGTCTAGATCTGATCCTGCTCAGTTTTCCCAGACTCCTGAAAATCTGCTTTGTTATCTAGATCAGAGAAAGTTCTGGTTCATCTATAGGCTGATTTGCAATTTAGGATTGTCAGAAAGTTGGGTGAATATATATATATATATATATATATATATATATATATATATATATCTACTGAATAACTCAAACTTCTGCAGTTGGTTAAACTGCTGCAGAATATCTTATCAAGGAAGACATTAAAAACCAATGAAAAGTCATTGTAAATACATTTTTCAATAACTTTTCATTGGTTACTGTTGTCTTCTGTGATAAGATATCTCACTGCAGCAGTTTAATCAATTGCAGAAGTTCAGGTTAACTCTGCTGCATATATATATGCTTATCGACCGGGCATTGGGGTAGATGATGCCATCATCCACCTTCTGCACAGGGCTCTGTCTCACCTGGAGAAACCAGGGAACACAGTGAGAATAATGTTCTTTGATTTCTCCAGTGCTTTTAACACCATACAGCCCAGGTTACTGAGAGACAAGCTGGGCCTTGCTGGAGTGGACCACCACCTCTCCAACTAGATCCTAGACTACCTCACAAATCGACCTCAATACGTGAGAGCCCAAGACTGTGTGTCAGGTACCGTGATCTGTAATACGGGGGCACCTCAGGGTACGGTTCTCGCCCCTTTCCTCTTCACACTGTACACTGCTGATTTTAGGTGCAACTCATCCAGCTGCTACCTACAGAAGTATTCTGACGACTCTGCAATAGTAGGCCTCATCACAGATGATGATGACAAGGAGTACAGAGAACTGAACCGGTTTTTTGTGGACTGGTGCCACCAGAACCACCTGAAGATTAACGCGGGGAAGACCAAGGAGATGGTGGTGGACTTCCGTAAAGGCAGATGCCCTCCAAAACCAGTGGACATCCTGGGGACGGGCATCGAGATTGTGAACACCTATAAGTACCTGGGTCTGCTCCTTAATAATAAGCTGGACTGGGCAGATCATATGGAGGCCCTGTACAGGAAGGGCCACAGCAGGCTCTACCTGCTTAGGAAGCTGAGAGCCTTTGGAATCCGGGGGGCACTTCTTAGGACTTTCTTCAACTTGGTAGTGGCATCAGCCATCTTCTTTGGAGTGGCCTACTGGGGGAGCAGTATATCAACCAGGGACAGAAATAAACTTGACAAGCTGATTAGAAAGGCCAGCTCTGTCCTGGGGAGCCCACTGGACCCAGTGCAGGTGGTGGGTGACAGAAGGATACTGTCCGTGGTGAGCTCCATGCGGGAGAATAACTCCCATCCCATGCATGAGACTGTGATCGCGCTGAGCAGTACTGTCAGTGACCGACTGCTCCACCCTAGGTGTGAGAAGGAGCACTATCGGAAGTCTTTCCTCCCCACCGTGGTTAGGCTGTACAACCAACACCGACCTAAGCGGAGATCATTACATACAGAGAACTGAAATATCTCTCTGCCTGTTAAATCCCCCCCCCCTCTGCTACGTCCTATCTGTCTGTCTGCTATTAATGTAATGCCTCTCACCTTGGAACATTCCTGTACATGTTGTATTTGTATTTGTATCTGCTTATCTTATCTTTGCTGCTGTAACACACTGAATTTCCCCACTGTGGGACTATTAAAGGACTATTATTATTATTATATATATCTTCCACTATTCTGGGAAGGTTTTCTACAAGATTTTGGAGTGTGTCTGTGGGAATTTTTGCTCATTCATCCAGAAGTTCATTTGTAAGGTCAGACACAGATGTTGGACAGAAGGGCCTGGATCACAATGTCTCGTACCAAAGGTGTTGGATGGGCTTAAGGTCAAGTCTCTGTACGACCAGTCAATTTCTTCCACACCAGACTTGTCTTTGTGTACTGGGTCATAGTCAAATTGGAAGTGACAAATGTCCAAAATGTCCTGGTCTGCTAAAGAATTACGGTTTCCCTTCAATGACCTAGGCCAACCCCATAGCATTGTGCCCCAAACATTATACAGTGGGCACAATGAAGTCAGACAGGTAACGTCCTCCTGGCATTCAACAAACCCAGACGCGTTCATCAGGCACCAGTTAGAAAAATGTGATCCGTCACTCCACAGAACATCACTGCACCAAAGTCCAGTGTGCATTGTGCTGGACTCTCCATCCAACACTTGGCATTGTACTTGGTGATATAAGGCTTGCATGGAGCTGCTCGGCCATGGAATCCCATGTCATGATCCTCCTGGTGGGCACTCGGAAGTTACTGAGTCAGCAGAGCGCTGGTGACTTTTCTGCACTATCCTCTCGGCACTTGGCACCCCCTGCTCTATAGCTTCACATGGTCCACTTACATTTTGGGTATGAGTTGCTTCAGTGACTTCCACTTTTCAACAATACCGCTTAGAGATGATGGTGGAATATCTAGGTAGATGTTTCACAGACTTGTTGTAGCGGTGGCATCATATTACAGTACAGTATGTCCCATATAATGTATATAACTATATATATATATATATATATATATATACACACATTATGTTTCACACCCAGCGAGCTAAATATATTTTCCTTTCTGTTCCTCATGGCTTCCTGCTTCCTATCTTACATTATGTCATTGGCCAGAGTTTCTTCACGGTTGGCTTCTTGCCTGCCGTTACTGGTGACATCATCCAAAAGGTCAGACTCCAACCCGATCTGTTTCCTCCCTCATGAGACGCAGTTCTCTAGGCCGCAGTATGACAATCCCCCTTCCCATCCTCAATGATGATGCCATGGACGGAGCATACAATGATCTACCCTATGCATCATAACACTTCTAGGGATAGTGGAAGCGATCAGGAAATTGTGGTTCCTGATAGTCGGCATGTTACACCAAATATAATATTGTGTAGTGCCAGATCAGAACAGCTTCCTTCTTTGTCACTGTTATATTTTTCTCTGTACAAATAAAGCGGATTTCCACACAAGTAATAAAACTTGACTCATGGATATCCCCATTCGCTTAGTATGCACAATATTTCACTGTTTCAGAGCTGCGCTTCCTATTTCCACATCTATCAGTTTTGTGTTTGGTCCCATAGTTGTGCTATTGTCCCTTGTACACATAGGGAAGACTAATGTTTATGGGGGGCTCCCGTCTCTACCCTAATGGCAGATGTTAGAGAAAAAAAAGGATGGGACATGTTAGATTTCAACATGCACAATCCTGGGATGAATAGATGACAGCCAAATGAGCATATATGGTAGTCACCCACTATCTAAAGTGTATAGCCAGGTGTCATCTACATGACAAGTCACTGCAAAGTCCTCCTGCCATGCAACTACCCTCAAGGTTTCTTGACTGGCCGCTGGGACCCCTCGAGCAGGAGAATGACAGTCCCCCCCACCTTCCCTGTCTGAAAGGATGTCAAGAAGGTCAAGTATGTGAACTGCTGCTTCATTCATTATCTATGTGAGTGCTGGAGATAGCGGAGTACAGTGCTTGGCTAGCTTTCATAGAAGTAAAAGGAGCAGTCACACATGTGCAGCAGCCCATTGGGGGGGGGGAAACGCCAGGAGGTTGGGAGTAGTAGTCGCTGTGTACACTTTAGTAAGGAACTCAACCAGTTCCTCCAGCTTTCCTCCACGGCTGGTGCAGAGTGTCTGATGGGTTTCTCCCAGAGCACGTTCTAATTTTTGTAAGCCTCCCTGAGCCTGAAGGTGGTAGGAGTGCCCATGATGGTCATGCACTTTTCTTGTCATTGGTTGGATCTCCAATGGTCAGACAGTTGATCCCAATGAGGCAGAAAGGGGATAAATTTTAATTACCAAAATACCATTTTGTCCCACAAACAAAACTTAGTGTTAGGGTCTTGCCAAACGTAGCAATACCCTGACACTACTGCAGGGGTCTGGGAGGAAGGACAGAGACAGGTGAGCCCTAATCTCACCCCAGCCACTGTCCCTTCCTATTGCCTCAGTTACCCTAAACGGTAAAAGGACAACCTGAAGACAAGCCCTATACTGGGTAAGTGACACAGAGAACAGGACAAGACAAAACAAACGACTAAAAGAGAGGTCAGGAAGCCAAGGGGTCGGTAACAAACGAGCAATGCAGTACAAAATCACAATCCAAGAGAATAGTCAAAAGGCAAGCCAGAGGTCAGAGAAATAGCACAGTAAATAACAAGGGCACAAAGAGAGCAGGCAAAGTCAGAGCAATAACCGGCAACTTGCTGAGAAAGTGACATCCCGTATATAGAAAGTCTGGGCCCATCCCCAGACCTGATAGGTACACAGGCTATCAATCACACAGGACAGGAAGAGATTAACTCTATGGAGTCCAGAGAGAAATGCTCAGAACATGGGTGTGGCCGGAAATCCATTACTTTGTCTAGGACCATGTTCAGACTGAGCAACAAAAAACCTACGCAAGGAATCAAACCGAACACGCCTCCTTCGCCACGGCCGAGCGGAGGGTGGCGCTGAGACCCGAACAGGCAGAGACGTTACACTTAGACTAGGGCTGCATAGCGGCTGTCGCACAACCAAAGATATCCATGTTTCCCTGCAACTCCTTCACCAATTTAAGTGAATGGAGTCACATTGTGACCCCAAAGTTGCTGCAACTGTGACTTTTAGTGGCAAATAGATTAAGCACTGCTGGATATTTGCAGTTGCAACCCTTTGTGGGTCGTAGTGCACCTCCATTAATTTAGTGAATGAGTCGCACAATATTACATGTCAATCTCTGGTTGTGTAATGGGAGTCACAGCCACATAGAGGAATGGAAAGCTAATTTGTATCCACGACCTCTGCACATTTCAAATGTGGGGACTTTGAGGGCCCCTGCTCTTGTAATCTTTCGGAATCAAAGTGGGACAATCCCTTTAATATGTTTAATAATGACTGAAGTCATGATTCTAGTGGCTGCAGGAATCCCGGACGGATTTCTTGTAAGTAAGGCATTTACATACTGTAAGGCAAAATTCCCCCGAAAAACACCATGACACCTGCCCTGGGGCCCAGACTCACTTGGTTTCCCTGACTAAGCTTGATTTGTTTTCTCTAGGAATGGCTGTTAACTGTTCAGTTGCCATGTTAACTAGACAATAAGTAAGACACAGGGGGCCGGGGTAGTCAGTGCTGAACTCATAGGGTGGAGAGCAATGACATTGCTGACAGATGACATGATTTCTTATTTGGTTTCGTTCTGTGTAAATGGGGCCAGCTACAATGCTAAAAAGTACTACAGTACAGGGTAAGGCTAGCCATACACATCAGATCCATAGATGGTGGCATTGCTCATACATGTGATACCGCCGTCAACATACACAACTAAACTGCCCAATCGGGGGCAGTACTGTTGTACAAAATGGCCGTCCAAATGCCGTACACTTTTATTTTTGGCCAAGTTACGGCTAAAAATTTCCAGCAAGTCCCAACACATTAGATTTTGCCGGCTGATATAGTCAATTCATCCAACTAACGGATGGAAATCTGAGGCGCAGACGCTAAAGTTAGCTGGTGGTCGCCTAAAGCAGACGATTGTTCCAGGCACTGGTTGTTTTGGTCGACGCAGAAAATTGTCAGCATGGCCAAGACTAAAGTTAGCCAAAACTACCAGTCCTTGGCATGATTGGCTGCTTTAGGCCAACCATTAGCCAACTTGTGCAGGCTCACGCTATTTTTGTGATATACTGATGGTCAAAATGGGCGATATCAGTCATTTTGGCCGACTACAGTGTAATGTATGTGGATATCTTAAAGGGGTTTTCCAAGCTGGGGACCATTTTTGATATTATAGAGAACCTTCTCCTTCCAGCTCTGTCCACTGTATAGGTTCTGGCCCGAGTCTGCAACAACAGCTGATCTGTTCACGGTCCGGGTATCAGACTCTCACCAATCAGATACCAAGGATGGGTCATCAATATCAAAAATGCCTCCCAACTTGGAAAACTGGGCTACTAACTTTAGATCACAGTTGACTGAATGCTCAGTCAGCCAACAGATATCTCACCTGATTACCTGTACACATGCATACTCAGCACTAAAATGAGAGAGGGGTGAAAGCTGAGAACAAAAGGGTCTGGTTGAAATCAGGGTGTCCCCATATATATTAGGTGGTCTCAACCGAAATTGGTGGGTGCGGCCAATGCACATCTTACATACACACTGCAGCTGCCCATGTATTTCCATGCAGAGATAAAGTAGTGTTATTCTATCTCCCCCAGACAATTCAGTATATTGTGTGCATGGAATTCACCACCCAAATCCTTTCACTGTTGCTCACTTTTCCAGGTCAGTTGGCAAGGGATTGGGACAGTGGTAGAGGAAGTGACTAATATTAGGTTAATGTTATATACTCTACTAACGCCACCCAGAACATGTCATCACTAGGGTGGATATAGGCATATCTGTAACATACATTGACTTGGTACTCATCACTACAGCCCAGATTACCCTGACCTCATCTCCATTCATGAAATGGTAGAAAAACTCTCAATATCCGCAGCAATGAAATCTGCATAAAAAATGCAGCATTTAGTGCAGATGATCAGCAGACCCTCACTGACCTTCCACATGATGGTGCTGTTATATTAAATAACAATTTCAGACCATCTTTTCCTATAAATCTGTGTTGTAATGTTCCTTTGTTATTCCTCCTGAAAACATATGAATACATTGACAACTGGTTGTTACTATACCCTTGTCATAGGCATGTGGTAGTATATAGGCTACAGATTGAATAGTGTCACACTGTGTAGGGAAAAGCCCTAATAACAGGAGTGATGGCAACATGTCAGAGGGAATCTATCTGCGGAGTAGCACAGCAACATGAAGAAAGGAGGCGCTCCAGACACAAACAGATAAGATGTGGGGATAGGGGGAACACGTTGTTGGTGGCAGAGAAGGAGCCTCCCGTATTAGTCTTTTGTAACAGAGCATAACCTAGTCTGTCCCATCACAGTTGCAGGACTATGGGATTGCATTACTTAAAGGGGTATTTCCATTTGCACATTTATGGCATAGGATATGCTATAAATGTCTGATAGATACGGGACACACCTCTGAGACCCACACGTATATACATAACAGGCATCTCCTGACCCTCGTCCCACGTGAATGTGAATGTAGAGGTGGTTGCCATTCACCTCTATGGGAGTTCTGAAAAAAGCCTAGGTCTGACCTGAAGATAGGTGCTGGCTCCAGAGGTGACACCATAAATATCTAAGATGAGAATATCCCTTTAAGATCTGAGAAGGATCTCTGTACCTTGGCTTGAGGAAACTGCTATATATACAGTCATGGCCAAAAGTTTTGAGAATGACACAAATATTATATTTTCACATGATCTGCTGCCCTCTGGTTTTTATGTGTGTTTGTCAGATGTTTTTATCACATACAGAAATATAATTGCATTCATATTATGAGTAACAGAAGCTTATATTGACAGTTAGAATGAGTTAATGCAGCAAGTCAATATTTGCAGTGTTGACCCTTCTTCTTCAGGACCTCTGCAATTCTCCCTGGCATGCTCTCAATCAACTTCTGGACCAAATCCTGACTGATAGCAGTCCATTCTTGCAGAATCAATGCTTTCATTTTGTCTGAATTTGTTGGTTTTTGTTTGTCCACCCGTCTCTTGATGATTGACCACAAGTTCTCAATGGGATTAAGATCTGGGGAGTTTCCAGGCCATGGACCCAAAATCTCTATGTTTTGTTCCCTGAGCCATTTAGTTATCACCTTTGCTTTATGGCAAGGTGCTCCATCATGCTGGAAAAGGCATTGTTGAGCGCCAAACTGCTCTTGGACGGTTGGGAGAAGTTGCTCTTGGAGGACATTCTGGTACCATTCTTTATTCATGGCTGTGTTTTTAGGCAAGACTGTGAGAGAGCCGATTCCCTTGGCTGAGAAGCAACCCCACACATGAATGGTTTCAGGATGCTTTACAGTTGGCATGAGACAAGACTGGTGGTAGCGCTCACCTCTTCTTCTCCGAATAAGCTGTTTTCCAGATGTTCCAAACAATCGAAAAGGGGATTCATCAGAGAAAATGACTTTACCCCAGTCCTCAGCAGTCCACTCCCTGTACCTTTTGCAGAATATCAGTCTGTCCCTGATGTTTTTTCTGGAGAGAAGTGGCTTCTTTGCTGCCCTCCTTGAGACCAGGCCTTGCTCCAAGAGTCTCCGCCTCACAGTGCGTGCAGATGCACTCACTCCTGCCTGCTGCCATTCCTCAGCAAGCTCTGCACTGCTGGTAGCCCGATCCCGCAGCTGAAACACTTTTAAGAGACGGTCCTGCCGCTTGCTGGTCTTTCTTGGGCGCCCTGGAGCCTTTTTGGCACCAATGGAACCTCTCTCCTTGAAGTTCTTGATGATGCAATAGATTGTTGACTGAGGTGCAATCTTTCTAGCTGCAATACTCTTCCCAGTTAGGCCATTTTTGTGCAGTGCAATGATGACTGCACGTGTTTCTTTAGAGATAACCATGGTTAACAGAAGAGAAACAATGATGGCAAGCACCAGCCTCCTTTTAAAGTGTCCAGTGGTGTCATTCTTACTTAATCATGACAGATTGATCTCCAGCCCTGTCCTCATCAACACCCACACCTGTGTTAATGGAGCAATCACTGAAACGATGTTAGGAGGTCCTTTTAAGGCAGGGCTGCAATGATGTTGAAATGTGTTTTGGGGGATAAAGTTCATTTTCTAGGCAAATATTGACTTTGCAAGTAATTGCTGTTAAGCTGATCACTCTTTATAACATTCTGGAGTATATGCAAATTGCCATTAGAAAAACTGAAGCAGTAGACTTTGTAAAAATTAATATTTGTATCATTCTCAAAACTTTTGGCCATGACTGTACACGTGGACAAAATTGTTGGTACCCCTTGTTTAATGAAAGAAAAACCCACAATGGTCACAGAAATAACTTGAATCTGACAAAAGTAATAATATATAAAAATTCTATGAAAATGAACAAATGAAAGTCAGACATTGCTTTCCAACCATGCTTCAACAGAATTTTTAAAAAAAGAAAACTCATGAAACAGGCCTGGACAGAAATGATGGCTCCCTTAACTTAATATTTTGTTGCACAACCTTTTGAGGCAATCCCTGCAATCAAACGATTCCTGTAACTGTCAATGAGACTTCTGCACCTCTCAGCAGGTATTTTGGCCACTCCTCATGAGCAAACTGCTCCAGTTGTCTCGGGTTTGAAGGGTGCCTTTTCCAGACGGCATGTTTCAGCTCCTTCCAAAGATGCTCCATAGGATTTAGGTCAGGGCTCATAGAAGGCCACTTCAGAATAGTCCAATGTTTTCCTCTTAGCCATTCTTGGGTGTTTTTAGCTGTGTGTTTTGGGTCATTATCCTGTTGCAAGACCCATGACCTGCGACTGAGACCAAGCTTTCTGACACTGGGCAGCACATTTCTCTCTAGAATCCCTTGATAGTCTTGAGATTTCATTGTACCCTGCACAAATTCAAGACACCCTGTGCCAGATGCAGCAAAGCAGCCCCAGAACATAACAGAGCCTCCTCCATGTTTCACAGTAGGGACAGTGTTCTTTTCAAGATATGCTTCATTTTTCTGTCTGTGAACATAGAGCTGATGTGCTGGTCCAAACATTTCGATTTTTGTCTCATCTGTTCATAGGACATTCTCCCAGAAGCTTTGCGGCTTGTCAACATGTAGTTTGGCAAATTCCAGTTTTGTCAGATTCAAGTTACTTCTGTGACCGTTGTGAGTTTTTCTTTCAATAAATGAAGGGCATCAACAATTTTGTCCACATCTGTAGATGACTATTGGAAAACGGATTTTCTTTTGCGCCTATGAATTAGGCCAGGGCCACACCGTCACTTTGGCTGCAACTCATGCTGCACAACCAAAGACTGTGGTGTCGCCCTGTGAGTCCTGCACCAATGTAAGTGAATGAATTTGCATTGTGACCCTGAGGGTGCTGCAAATGTGCCTTCTAGTCACTAAAGGATTGAGCACTTCTGGATATTTTTGCAACTAGAAGACTCAGTCGCAGCACCCCTGTGGTCACGATGTGACGCCATTCACTTACATTGGAGAAGGTGATGAAGTGTGACACAGAGATCTTTGGGAGTCACAGTCAAAGTCGCCGTGTAGCCCTAGCCTAGGAGCAATAGCACGTAACCATTGTGACTTTGTAAATTGGTGTCACCCCCTTCCCAACTTATTCATGTGAATAGATGACACACCTCTAGTTAGAGTCACAGAGAGAAAAAAAGGAAGGACTCTAGCAGTGTTGACATCCGTAACCATAGTGATTCTGCTCTAACCCTAACCACAAAGCTATGTCACAGTTGTGCACTGGCGTAAGTTCATAAAGTTCAGAAAAATTCAACATAATAGTGACTTCCGTGTCATCTCTTCACCTCCGCAGTATTATACACACTCAGAGGTCCATTCCATATTCCTGCATTTCCAGGAGGAATAAGAGAGGGAAGGCAAAAGAAAAGGTCTATGAAAATTTTCTCCAGACCTGTTATGTAATGCAAGTATTTGCTAAATCATGAGCTGGATTGCCATGGATACTTAAAGGGGTATTCCCACGAACATACCCATTTTTAAATTTGTAGATAATTAAAAGTTAAACATTTTAGCAAATATAAGTAATTAAACATTTTGCAGAGTTTTAAAAAATTTCTCTAAATATCTTGTGGTCACAAGTTGTTGTCTTGATCGGTTTCCAATGGATACGACCATGAATGCAGGACCTTTCTAAGGTCAGAAAATCAGCTATGATTTGCTTATTGTGGCCGGGATATCTTCTGATACATGTAGTGTTCCTGCCTGATAACCCGGCTACAATAAGGGGACCGAGGAGGGGGGGTTTGGGTCCGGCGAGAGAAAAAACCCCCACATCATGGCTGGGTTCCTGACAAGTCCCAGACCATAGAAAGTTTCTGCATTTGTGGTCGTATCCATTGGCAACCGATCAAGACAACAGACTGTCACCATAGATAGAGGAAATCTTTAAAACTCTGCAGAATTTTTAACTTTTAATTATCTACAAATATAGATATGGTTATGTTCGTGGGAATACCCCTTTAAGGCCCCAGGCACACGACCGAGTGTGCATCTGATGTGGGGCTGAGTTTGCAGCGGAATGCACTCGGAAGATACTCGAAGTGGCATCTGAGTGTATTCTGTTTTGCATTCACCTCTATAGGGACTTCTGATTCATTCTGTTCCGTAACAGTATGGATCTGAAGCCCCATAGACATGAATGCATCACGGAATGCATGCGGATGTCACTCGAAGTGTTAACCGAGTGCATTCCGCTGCAAACTCGGCCCCACATCAGAAGCACACTACATGGGGTCTAAAGGGATTGTCTGAGATCCATGGGTCATGGAGAGTGATGACCTATCTACAGCATAGGTCATCAGTATCAGACTGTACACTCTAGTGGTGGCACTGGGGAACTGCAGCCCTGCAGAGCTGCATCTGGATATTTGTATACGGCTTCCAGCAGCCAAATCAGCTGATCTGTGCAGGGTCCAGGTAGATAGGTTGTCAGTATCCATTACCCACTGGTCTCAGACAACCCCTTTAAGTTTTTTCTGCACATCAATGCTGCCATCTCTCGCTGTGCAGGGAACTGTAACATTCTTGCTCAGGATCGGCGTGGATCAGAGAGGTTGGACCCCCACCAATTATATTTCTCACGGCATATTCCATATTCTTATAAGGGAATACCCTCTTACTGTGTCTCTAGGGGTAGAGAATTGATGTACTCTGAGATGTAATACCAGACACAGCCTACTGAAAAGAGTGGCGCTGTTTCAGGTAGAAAGCAGTCAGGTTTCAAACAACCTCCTAGAATTCCCTTTGAGATATTTATTAACTTCCGTACACCATTAACCTCGTGACTGCCATTACAGTTTTCCCCTACAGTAAGCTGACACAATCGCCGCAGTGATTTACGATTCCTTGGGAGATCACTTGGAAGGAGTTCCTGGAAGTGTAAGCAAGTATGACATAATGGAGTCAGGTGCCTGACGGCTGAGCACTCTGAGCCGCTGTACGTTGCTAGGTGGCACTGCCTGGCATGAAGTGGGAGAGGATGACAGAAACGGATTCTCGAAATTCCTGACATAGACTCATCCAACCGAGAGATAATATCTGCAGTCCTGTAACTTCCTGCTGCAGCGTCAGCCATGGATACAGAACAGGTTAGGTCATCTGTGTACAGCAGATAAACCACCATGATGACCTCACTATCATAAATTATCCCACAACCTGATCCTGTGGGAATATTATGCCCTATTAGTTATTATGTGTCATACAGCGGGCGCTATCAGAGAAGTTGGAGCACGTGTCAGTCCGAGCTAGTGAAAGGGTATTGGGTCTGATATAAAATGAAGAGGTGGCGCTGGTCTTGCAAAAAATAGGACTGAGTGCTGCAAAATGAGGGATCTGAACAACTTTGACAAGAGCCAAATTATGATGACTATACAATGGCGTCAGAGCATCTACAAAATGTCGGGTCTTTTGGGGAGTTCCTGGCAGGGGCGGATTATAATAAGGACAAAATAGGTGGTTGTCAGGGACCTGAAGCTGCAAGGAGGCCCAGTGGCAAATCAATTCCCATTTGATCCCATTATAATATGACCATTCGTGGGTATAGTTGATTACTGTTGTGGGGCACAGGAGTCCACTGGAGGTGAGCATTTGTTGGGCGAACCCAACCCATTTGCGAGGTTTGCCTGGTGGTTTCATCCAAACCAGATCTGCTATTATTATACTTTGGGGTCTCTTCGATCATCCCTATGTATGTGCTATTTTTTTATTAGTGTATGGGTCACTCTGGGACATTATACTGTGTGGAGTGGCTGCTATGGGACATTATACTGTGTTGAGGGGCCATTCTGGAACATTATACTGTGTGGAGGGGCCACTCTGGCACATTATACTGTGTGGAGGGGTCACAGTAGGACATTATACTGTGTGGAGGGGCCACTCTGGGACATTATGCTGTGTGTAGGGTCTGCTATGGGGCATAATACTGTTTGGAGGGTCCACTATGGGACTTTATACTGTGTAGAGGGTTCACTATGGGGCATTATACTGGTTGGAGGGTCCACTATGGGACTTTATACTGTGTAGAGGGTACACTATGGGACATTATGCTGCATGGAGAGCTTCTCTGGGACATTATTCTGTGACAGGGATCTTTGTCGTGAATGGGGGAGGAGCAAGCTTTTTGAACAGCCCATGTCCAAGTATATAGTGGTTAGTACCTACCAAAAGCAGTCCAAGGAAGAACAATCAGTGGACTGGCAACAAGGTCATGGGTCATGGATGCCCATGAGGAGTGATGGCTAACTTGTCGGGTCCTTGTCTGATCCCAGTTTAAAGGGGTTGTCCGAAACCCAAGAATAATGAATACTCCAGCATTCGTCCCTGAACTGATTAGCTGATATAGCTAACAGAAGCCGTATAGGGCCAGAAACAGCTGTGGGCCTATTCAAGTAAATGGGAGCAGAGCTGTTGTATTAACCTCAACATCACGACCCTGCTGATCTACACCCTGCAATGGGAACCGGTTAAGACTTGTTGTACTTTTGTGAAAGAGATTGGCACACAGATTCAAGTAAAGACAGCCTCAGTAAGGGAAGTGCAGACTGCTACCAACTGCCAGCTCAGCTCCAACTCACAGTGGTAATGGTAGACGTATTGGATCTCCAAACTTGGAAGCTGTTCTATTGTATTCTACCTCAAATAAAAGTTGCAAGTTACCCTGTTCCTGCATACCTTGTGTCTCCTGAGTCTTATTCTTGCATGACCATCATGGACACTTCAACCCCATCAGGCTCAGGAAAACTGGCAATCTCAAGGATGTGTCTTGAGGGAAACATTACCACCACCATCTGGTCATCAGGTACTGTGTAGGTCTCCACAGCACTGCACCAGCTCAGAAGAGAGAAGTTGATAGAGTTCCTAGCCACCTTGACCTTTACAAGTACTACTACTTTACAAGTCTCTATGCCACACCACAAAATCTCCAGGAGGTTCGACTGTGCTCAGTTTGCTTGATCCTTCTGTGCTGCTATGTTTATAAGGGAGGCTATCACCTACCACAGAGTGTCCCACCTTTTTGGAGCTGTATGCACCTTCCAGGGTCAATGGGACCTCCTGACCCTTCACAGCTGCATATGTACAGTGTGTACGTTTCCAACACTTGTGTATTACTATAAGAGTGGTCCCTGACCAAAGTTCATTACAATGGATGCCACCTCTATAAGCCACTAACTATACCTTGCAAAGGTTACTATAGACTTTGCATTACAGTGTCCCACCTGTAGATGTGTTCCCTAGCTTTCATTAACTTTAGCATAGTCTCTCTGTCTTCCTTGGCCTTAAAGAGAGTCATCAGAACCCAGCCCTTCAGATAGATAGGTTAGGGTCACCTGAATCAAACAGTGTAATCTTTGGAACAATTAGGGCCCTCATTGCTCCAAAGAGCTCATTTGCATACTGACAAACACAAGGATAACATGGTAATGGAGGCACTAATTCACAAGGGGAAAACACTGATTCAGATGACCCTAACCATGAAGCATCCAGTCCTTCATATAATGTTTTTGCCTAGTAAGATGCTCTGGTTACAAGACAGATACAGTATAAGATATCAGTCTCTCTCAGACAAACCAGCCTCTCCGAATCTTTCTTCTTACCTAGAGGCTTCTCTCTTTCTCCCAAGTTGACCCATCTCTCGCACTGTCTATACATGGCACCACGTGCTGTCCTTCTCTCTCTCAGTGTGCTCCTCAATGGCTGACTAGGCCTAGATCTCCACTCACCGTCCCCATGGATCTGTTGGTCTCGCGAGGAGCCATGACCTCAGTACTCACCTACAGACACTGATGTATAACACTTTTGGCATTTGACAACTACTCACAAGTCAGCAAAGGGCACCAACGCAATGACCTCCACTGACTGACACCGATGACAACCAAGAATGCCATTGGGACAATGGTTCAGCATCTCCTACTTTACATACTAGGCATGAGCAGACTCCATGATGATTATTAATGTAGTGGCCTGTTTTACCATGAAGATGCCCCTGCCGTACTGCAAAAACTGTTCAGTAATGGTTTGAGGAACATGAAAGAGTTTACGGTGATGACTTGGCCTCCAAATTCTTTAGGTCTCAAATGGCCATCTGTGGGATGTGCTGAAAAAACAACTTCGATCCATGGAGGCCGCTCCTCACAATTTACAGGACTTAAAGGATCTGTTGGTGACATCTTGGTGCCAGATACTTCAGGAAACCTTCAGAGGTCATGTGGAGTCCATGTCTTGAGGAGACAGAGCTGTTTTGGTGTCATGAGGGGACTCACACAATATCACGCAGTTTTTTTTTTTTAATGTTATGTACGTATATACTACTTACCTGAAATGAGGGGCCACACACAGCTGTCCCTGCTGAAACACTGCCCAGAAGGAGCTCAGCTAAGCTGTCAGGGGTGTGCCTGTCAACAAACTTGTTGACTGTTTCCAATGACATCCGGGATAATTGTGAATGCAGCTCTGAAGTATAATGTAAACGGCAATATTTGCATATGTTCAAAGATGGGCACAGCCTTTAAGACAACATGTTATATTTTTGTGACATTCCAGCATAGCAATATTATTTAAAGGGATTGTCCAGAATTAGAAACGCTCTGTTTTTGTTTTTTTTTTATTTTTCCAGGGGCGCTCCACTCTTGTCATAAGTCGTTTTTGGTACTGCAGCTCAGCTCCATCCACATGAACAGAGCATAACTGCAAAACCAGGCTCAGACCATGAACAAGAGCTGCACCGTTTCAGCAAAAATACAGCTTTTTTCTAATCCAAGATAACCCCTCCGTGGCCTCCTGAAGTAGAAATTATATGAAGTTTTCCTAATTCACGAAGCCACACCTTACTTTCCATTCAATGGCAAACACATTGAAACAATTATAGGATGCCGAGCCGTCTATTTATGTAATCTACATGCATTAGGGGCTTGAATTCTGGGAAAGCTCTGATTCCAAATGACAGGGGTTAGGTGGCAAAACAAAAAACAGCACTGTCCTGGAAAAAACATGACACACGGTTGTCTACGCTAAACGCTAAGGATGACTGGTCCAGATATCATACAGATAATAAAGGTCATTGACTATGTACTGGGATGGGAACACAGACCTGCAATCATTTCCCTCCAGTTATTTTTAACCTGTTCGAAAGGGCATTTACCGGGCACCAAAAATCCCGAGCTTCAACGTTCAGATTCCAAGACAACAAATATAGATAGTGTCGGACTGAGGTTCCCTTGGCTTCCAAATAATATGATTCTGTGGGGTCATCTTCCAACACTCTGTAGGAAATAGATCATAGTGACCTTCAAATTGGATGTCTTCAGCTGGACAATTATTGTGTTAGAACCTGGGCCCACTGGAGAATCTCCTGGAGGATCTACTCTGGTGAGCCAGTCTGACGTTGATCTTAGACAATCTTCCTGAAAGAGGGTTATAGGGTCTCAGAAATTTAGGTGTGGCAAATCTGAGCCGAGGGTGTAGCGATAAGAGGTGCAGTTGCACCTGTACCCTGGTGCCATGGTAGGCAAGTGCTCTGTTATAGATTTTGCATTGGACAAGGTGCTTCAAGTTACGCCTCTGAGGCTGATCATGGGACAGCTCCACCATTTGCATTCTGGGAAGTGTAATCTTTAAACCCAGAAATGGATCAGAAGCTGACTCACCATTGCAGCATTATGGTAGTGCCCAATGGCCCATGGCCTTTATTGACAGCCTATTTAATGCCTTGTGTTGCCACTTGCTCACTAGCACGATAAAACAGGGAATTTTAGGAGAAAGTCTAATGGTCCAGGGGAGTAAATTCTATAGAATAGGTGCAGCACGGGTGAAGACCTACAGAGTTCAAGGATGTAACACTGAAAGAGGATACGGCATAGTACAAAATGTCATTGATTCCCATGTACTAAAACTGCCAAAAATAATAACCATGATAGCAGTAACACTGTAGGTGATCAAATGTCATCCTGGGGTTGTAGTTATCTTACGTCAGCCATAGTCATATTGAATAATATAGTATGGATCAAACCTTGAATCTACTTCTAGACACAACATTGCTCAAACTCGGAGAACCCTTCAAGTGACAGAATTTGAGAATTGTGTCATCTGGGCAAAGCTGGCGAGTCTACGAGGTTTGGTTAGTAGTATCATCTATAGACTGAATTCACTGTAATATTTTCCATTGCGTTTTTCAGTGGTATTTACCCAGATGATCACGTCCATGATTTCCTGTGACATCCAATGTTTATTCATTACTTTTCAGCATATTCTATGTCTGATGTGCAGTATATTTCTCCATGATGTTTATATCCCCTTTCGGTGACCGTCATGCTTTATAAACATATGACGTCATACAGTCCAGTTACTATCTGTCTGTTTCTGCAGGCTTTTTAGGTCAACTATATAGTCGATGACTTGAGACGGGATATTTTTTTCTGTTCATTTTACAGTTTTCCTTTTTTTTTTTTTTAAATAGATAAACAGCTACTCCTTGGAAACCATAAATAAGCAGGCTAGCAGTCAACGGATATTTTGCACTAGTGTGAAGACTCACTTACATGAGTATCAAGGTGTGGCTAAGGCTATCGCTACATAGCTCCAGTCGCACAACCAAAGATCGGACTCCTTCACCCATGTGAGTGAATGGAGTCACATGACGATTCAGATGGTGCTGCGACTGTGACTTCTAGTCACAATGAGATCGAGCACTAACCTTTTTCTCCGACTAGAAGTCACAGTTGCAGCACCCTCAGGTTACAATGCGAGTCCATTCACTAACATTAGTGAAAGAGTCACAGGGTGACACAGTGATCTTTGGTCGGGCGACAGGAGTCCATGTAAAGCCCTAGCCAAAAACCACAATGAATATTAACTTGTTAATGCGAGGGGCTATAGGGAAAGTACAAGTATACTGCAGAGGAAATTCTGCACTGACAAAAATGACAAAAAAAAGGATGACATCTTCATTGAAAACCTGCCACATAAATTGAGATGCTGTGGATTAAATCCATAATGCAGAGGTATGGTAACATATCATCCCCCTTGGGTCCTTGGGCACAACTGAGTCCCGTCTGTGGGAGAGGGTCTGTGTGTGGGCGCTAGTACCTGGACTGAACTCATAGGAGCCTCTACATCATAGTCATAGTTATGATACAGTGAGTCCGGAACGTCCCGATCGATACAGTAATGAAGTGACATAATGATATCATTTCACTCTGCACATGGTCGTGTTCAGTCTGGGTCCTACTGCCCACGCACGGACCGTTTCCGATCGGGACTCGGTTGTGTGCTGGTACTGTAGAATACTGTAAAATTCTGCCCTGCTCGCTGAACTTTTAGCAGCGAGCAGGGCAGAATTTACTCAGACCCCTACCATTTCCTTTCCATGCACCACCATTTGCAGTGGGAGTTGATCCTCTCACTGCTATGACATCACTCATCCTACTTGAGCAGCAAGAGCTCCCAGAACTGAAGGACCGCCCCCAGTGCACCAAGTACCTCATTTGCATAAGACTAAGTTTTTCTCCTACAAACATGACATACATAATAAAGGTATGTTGTTTATCACTGGAATGTGCTCTATAACATGGTGATGAAATATGCTTGGGGAGGTGATAGACTTCCTTTAAGTCATATTCCAGGTGCTTTTCTCTCCTGTATAAAATGAGTATGATCTATAGGGATCCACAGACTAGACCTGAATACAAAATAGTGGAAGGTGAAAAGTGCAGGAAAATTACAAAGAACACTTGTTTTCTTCTTCAAGGACACTCCTGACACAAGGAGCATTGTGTATGCAGCCACAAGAAGAAGAGGAATTTACCACTTGTGGAGACAATCAAGGAGAAGGAAACGTATATCATGGAGAGGCCGTGGAAAGCTTCATATTGCCAACCATTTGCTCTAATACTAAGTAATATTTTTTGACACCATAGGAGGTCAATGGATTTAAAGGGGAACTCCACATAATGAATAAATCAAGCTTAGATTACAGTAGTATAGACAATTCAGTCCATCTTGGGTTCTTAGAATTTATTCCAAAAGTTCAAGCTCTATCTACAGTATAGAGAACATGTGCACATCCACGATTACTTACTGGGCTCAATATTCCAGGGGACTCCTTCAATCTGACACAATTTATATGTAAAAAAGTTACCGAAAAATGATTCTCCCGATCACTAATAAGCACTCCGCATTCCCTGGTCCATCCTGTCCTGCACCCTCCCCAGTACACCAGGATCCAACACCCAACAAATTCATCACTCTATGCTCCCTTCTGTAGGCAGGTGATGCCCAGCATGTAACCTGACATGTCAATGTGGAAGGGCCCCACTTCTGAATGTAGGACTTGATAGGCCCTGTTAGGAAAACTTAATCACTCAACAATAATGGTCATCCATGGTCAGCTGAATCAGGAGGTTTATTTGCTTATACAGTTGTGCTAAAAAGTTTACATACCCCGGCAGATTTTTTGGTCTTTTTTCAGAGAATATGAATGATAACACAAAACTTTTTCTCCACTCATGGTTAGTGGTTGGTTGAAGCCATTTATTGTCAAACTTCTGTGTTTTCTCTTTTTAAATCATAATGACAACCAAAAACATCAAAATGACCCTGTTCAAAGGCTCACATACCCTGGTGATTTGGCCTGATAACTTGCCCGGGGTATGTAAACTTTTTAGCACAACTGTACATATATATATAGTAATACCTCGAATATTCGCGAGGTTAGGTTCCAGAACCAGTCGCGGATCGCGAGGAATCGCGAATATTTGGTGCGAGCACTTAAATGCTAATTTATGCTTATTTCCCCCCTTATATAACCCCTAAATATCATTAATGTTACCCCTACAGTACTGTACTGCACGTATACCAATTCATTTGCTGCCGTTTGCACATATGCACAATAAACCGTTCCAGCCAATAGTGTGTCATCATGGAGCCTATGTCATTGCTCATACCCAAACCGCAAATTTCGCAGATCTGTGGAAAAATCGCAAATGCATATGTCTTAGGTTCCAAAGAAAATATCGCGAGTAGGTGAATCCGCGAATTCAGAAACGCGAATGCAAGAGGTATTACTGTATATATATTTATATATCGAGACATTTAGCACATGTGTGCCTTTAATGTCAAAAGTTAAAAATATCTGGATCATATAGTAGAACACAGCATTATATAATACAGTGGGGAAAAAAAAGTATTTAGTCAGCCACCAATTATGCAAGTTCTCCCACTTAAAAAGATGAGGCCGGCCTGTAATTGTCATCATAGGTAGACCTCAACTATGAGAGACAAAATGAGAAAACAAATCCAGAAAATCAATGTCTGATTTTTAAAGAATTTATTTGCAAATTATGGTGGAAAATAAGTATTTGGTCACCTACAAACAAGCAAGATTTCTGTCTCTCACAGACCTGTAACTTCTTCTTTAAGAGGCTCCTCTGTCCTCCACTCATTACCTGTAGTAATGGCTCCTGTTTGACATTGTTATCAGTATAAAAGACACCTGTCCACAACCTCAAACAGTCACACTCCAAACTCCACTATGGTGAAGACCAAAGAGCTGTGGAAGGACACCAGAAACAAAATTGTAGACCTGCACCAGGCTGGGAAGACTGAATCTGCAATAGGCAAGCAGCTTGGTGTGAAGAAATCAACGGTGGGAGCAATAATTAGAAAATGGAAGACATACAAGACCACTGATAATCTCCCTCCATCAGGGGCTCCACACAAGATCTCACCTCGTGGGGTCAAAATGATCACAAGAACGGTGAGCAAAAATCCCAGAACCACACGGGGGACCTAGTGACTGACCTGCAGAAAGCTGGGACTAACGAAACAAAGGCTACCGTCAGTAACACACTATGCCACCAGGGACTCAGATCCTGCAGTGCCAGACGTGCCCCCTTCTTAAGCCAGTACATATCCAGGCCCGTCTGAAGTTTGCTAGAGAGCATTTGGATGTTCCAGAAGAATATTGGGAGAATGTCATATGGTCAGATCAAACCAAAGTAGATCTGTTTGGTAGAAACACAACTCGTCTTGTTTGGAGGAGAGTGAATGCTGAGTTGCATCCAAAGAGCACCATACCTACTGTGAAGCATGGGGGTGGCAACATCATGCTTTGGGGCTGTTTCTCTGCAAAGGGACCAGAAGTGGGAGGCCCCGTTGCACAACTGAGCAACAAGACAAGTACATTAGACTCTCTAGTTTGAGAAATCGACGCCTCACAGGTCCTCAACTGGCAGCTTTATTAAATAGTACCCGCAAAACGCCAGTGTCAACGTCTACAGTGAAGAGGCGACTCAGGGATGCTGGCCTTCAGGGCAGAGTGGCCAAGAAAAAGCCATATCTGAGACTGGCTAATAAAAGGAAAAGATTAATATGGGCGAAAGAACACAGACATTGGACAGAGGAAGATTGGAAAAAAGTCTTATGGACAGACGAATCGAAGTTTGGGGTGTTTGGATCACACAGAAGAACATTTGTGAGACGCAGAACAACTGAAAAGATCCTGGAAGAGTGCCTGACGCCATCTGTCAAGCATGGTGGAGGTAATGTGATGGTCTGGGGTTGCTTTGGTGCTGGTAAAGTGGGAGATTTGTACAAGGTAAAAGAGATTTTGAATAAGGAAGGCTATCTGTTAGGGTCTTGCCAGATGTAGCAATACCCTCACATTACTGCAGGGGTCTGGGAGGAAGGACAGAGACAAGTGAGCCCTAATCTCACCCCAGCCACTGTCCCTTCCTATTGCCTCAGTTACCCTAAACGGCAAAAGGACAACCTGAAGACGAGCCCTATACTGAGTAAGTGACAACACCGAACACAGACATAACAACGACAAAAAGAGAGATCAGGAAGCCAAGGGTTTGGTAACAGACGAGCAATGCAGTACAGAATCAAAATTCAAGAGAATAGTCAAAAGTCAAGGCCAGGGGTCAGGAATACTAATACAAGAAACAAAACATCAAGGAATAATAGCCAGAATGCAAAAGCAATAACCAGCAACCATGTGAGGGCTGACAACCTGTTTATAGAGAGTCTGGGCAAGCCCCAGACTGGATTGGTAGACAGGCTGTCAATCACACAGACAAGGCTGGAATTAACTATATGCAGTCCAGAGAGAAATGATCAGAACACGGGTGTGGCTGGAAATCCATTACATTGTCTAGGACAGTGTTCAGACTGAGCAACAAAAAACCTACGCAAGGAACCAAACTGAACACTCCTCCTTTGCCGCAGCATGCGAGCGGAGGGTGGCGCAGAGACCCGAACAGGCAGAGATGTTACACTATCACTCCATTTTGCAACGCCATGCCATACCCTGTGGACAGCGCTTGACTGGAGCCAGTTTCATTCTACAACAGGACAATGACCCAAAGCACCTCCAAATTATACAAGAACTATTTAGGGAAGAAGCAGGCAGCTGGTATTCTATCTGTAATGGAGTGGCCGGCGCAGTCACCAGATCTCAACCCCATTGAGCTGTTGTGGGAGCAGCTTGACCGTACGGTACGCAAAAAGGGCCCATCAAGCCAATCCAACTTGTGGGAGGGGCTTCTGGAAGCATGGCGGGAAATTTCTCCAGATTACCGCAGCAAATTAACAGCTAGAATGCCAAAGGTCTGCAATGCTGGAATTGCTGCAAATGGAGCATTCTTTGACGAAAGCAAAGTTTGAAGGAGAAAATTATTATTTCAAATAAAAATCATTATTTCTAACCTTGTCAATGTCTTGACTATATTTTCAATTCATTTTGCAACTCATTTGATAAATAAAAGTGTGAGTTTTCATGGAAAACACAAAATTGTCTGGGTGACCCCAAACATTTGAACGGTAGTGTATATAAACATGTATACATACAATGAGGGCCTTGAAGACGGATATAGTAAAAGGATACTGTAAAAATCTCTTTGTGCTTGAACATAGACGAGACATCGGTATAGAATCTACCATTTTCGCTGTGTATTGCTGTGTCACACAGAGGTCCGGGAATCGGCACGGTTACAACATGTGGCTAATTTCTGATCAGATTAATTGTACTGATATGATCATGGATGACGCACATCTGATTTTTATATGACACCCCCGTGAATAGGATAAGAATCAAAAAGGATGTGATCAATACAAGGGGCCTCTATGAATAAACATATCTGATGTGCATGAACAGCAATTCTTCTCCTGAAATTTCATGTATTCGGTGTTAAAGCGATGTTTCCATCTGGCAGCTGCTTATGGGTTAAAATGACTAAATAGCTTATACTCTGTAACTTCCCCCCATGGTCCCCTATCAGTTCTGCTTACATCACTGTAGCAATGACATGCCAAACCGACTCATGACTACTGTAGCCACGTACTGGTCCAAGTGATCACAAGTTTGCAACCTGGATGTTGCTACCTATAAGCTGGGCAAATTAGAATTCCATATTGATGTAAAACGCCATGTAGCATCCAGGAAAATAGTATTAAACCGCATCCACATCTAATACAGTTCTGGTCGTTGTTCCCTTCCTTACTGTGATGTAATTAATATCTATATGTCTGGTGGCCTATGGCAGTGAAGGGGTTAGTGTCTGTATGCCTAGTTGTTTTTGACAGTGAAGGGTTAGTGTCTGTATGTCTGGTGGTCTATGGTAGTGAAGGGGTTAGTGTCTGTAGGCCTAGTGGTCTATCACAGTGAAGGGGTTAATGTTTGTATGCATGGTGGTCTATGACAGTGAAGGGGTTAATGTCTGTATGCCTGGTGGTCTATGACAGTGAAGGGGTTAATGTTTGTATGCCTGGTGGTCTATGGCAGTGAAGGGGTTAATGTCTGTATGCCTAGTGGTGTATGACAGTGAAGGGGTTAATGCCTGTATGCCTAGTGGTCTATGACAGTGAAGGGGTTAGTGTCTGTATGCCTGGTGGTCTATGGTAGTGAAGGGGTTAATGTCTGTATGCCTAGTGGTCTATGACAGTGAAAGGGTTAATGTTTGTATGCCTGGTGGTCTATAGCAGTGAAGGGGTTAGTGTCTGTATGCCTAGTGGTCTATGGTAGTGAAGGGGTTATTGTCTGTATGCCTAGTGTTCTATGACAGTGAAGGGGTTAGTGTCTGTATGCCTAGGGTTTTATAACAGTGAAGGGGTTAATGTTTGTATGCCTGGTGGTCTATGACAGTGAAGGGGTTAATGTCTGTACGCCTAGTGGTCTATGACAGTGAAAGGGTTAATGTTTGTATGCCTGGTGGTCTATAGCAGTGAAGGGGTTAGTGTCTGTATGCCTAGTGGTCTATGGTAGTGAAGGGGTTATTGTCTGTATGCCTAGTGTTCTATGACAGGGAAGGGGTTAGTGTCTGTATGCCTAGGGTTTTATAACAGTGAAGCGGTTAATGTTTGTATGCCTGGTGGACTATGATAGTGAAGCGGTTAGTGTCTGTATGCCTAGTGGTCTATGACAGTGAAGTGGTTAATGTCTGTATGCCTGGTGGTCTATGACAGTGAAGGGGTTAATGTCTGTATGCCTAGTGGTCTATGACAGTGAAGGAGTCCATGTTTGTATGCCTGGTGGTCTATGGTAGTGAAGGGGTTAGTGTCTGTATGCCTAGTGGTTTATGACAGTGAAGGGGTTAGTGTCTGTATGCCTGGTGGTCTATGACAGTGAAGGGGTTAATGCCTGTATACCTAGTGGTCTATGACAGTGAAGGGGTTAGTGTCTGTATGCCTGGTGGTCTATGGTAGTGAAGGGGTTAGTGTCTGTATGCTTGGTGGTCTATGACAGTGAAGGGGTTAATGCCTGTATGCCTAGTGGTCTATGACAGTGAAGGGGTTAGCGTCTGTATGCCTGGTGGTCTATGACAGTGAAGGGGTTAGTGTCTGTATGCCTGGTAGTCTATGGTATTAAAGGTATTATGACTACATAACCACAGGGCCGGAAAGAGTAGCAGAATTGACCGCCTCAAATTCCTCATCACTTTTCACTGTGTGAACTCCCCCCTTAGTGTTAGCATCCCTGGTAATCTAGGGCGGCAAACACATGAATATGAATATTCCTGGTGGTCTAGGCCCGTGAAAAGGTTAAAGGGGTTTCAAGGATTTTTTTTTAATGGCCTATCCTTAGCCCCCGCATGGAGCAGCTGTTCGGGGATGCATCTGATCCCCATACTATACAGTGTACAGAGCAGAAGGCACAGTGAAGGGGTTAGTTTCTGTATGCCTAGTGGTCTATGACAGTGAAGCGGTTAATGTTTGTATGCCTGGTGGACTATGATAGTGAAGGGGTTAGTGTCTGTATGTCTAGTGGTCTATGACAGTGAAGCGGTTAATGTCTGTATGCCTGGTGGTCTATGACAGGGAAGGGGTTAGTGTCTGTATGCCTAGTGGTCTATGACAGTGAAGGGGTTAATGTCTGTATGCCTGGTGGTCTATGACAGTGAAGGAGTTAGTGTCTGTATGCCTGGTGGCCTATGACAGTGAAGGGGTTAATGCCTGTATGTCTAGTGGTCTATGACAGTGAAGGGGTTAGTGTCTGTATGCCTAGTGGTATATGACAGTGAAGGGGTTAATGTTTGTATGCCTAGTGGTCTATGGTAGTGAAGGGGTTAGTGTCTGCTTAGTGGTCTATGACAGTGAAGGGGTTAATGTCCGTATGCCTGGTGGTCTATAACAGTGAAGGGGTTAATGTTTGTATGCCTGGTGGTCTATGGTAGTGAAGGGGTTAGTGTCTGTATGCCTAGTGGTCTATGACAGTGAAGGGTTTAATGTTTGTATACCTGGTGGTCTATGGCAGTGAAGGGGTTAATGTCTATATGCCTAGTGGTTTATGACAGTGAAGGGGTTAATGTTTGTATGCCTGGTGGTCTATGGTAGTGAGGGGTTAATGTCTGTATGCCTGGTGGTCTATGACAGTGAAGGGGTTAGTGTCTGTATGCCTGGTGGTCTATGACAGTGAAGGGGTTAATGTCTGTATGCCTGGTGGCCTATGGTATTAAAGGTATTAAGACTACATAAGCACAGGGCCGGAAAGAGGAGCAGAATTGATTGCCTCAAATTCCTCATCACTTTCCACTGTGTGAACTCCCCCTTAGTGTTACGGTAGCATCCCTGGTAATCTAGGGCAGCAAACGCATGAATATGAATATTCCTGGTGGTCTAGGCCCATGAAAAGGTTAAAGGGGTTTCAAGGATTTTTTTTTGATGGCCTATCCTTAGCCCCCACACGGAGCAGCTGTTCGGGGATGCATCTGATCCCCATACTATACAGTGTACAGAGCAGAAGGCTGTGTGCACTGTATAGTGGCCAGATGGCTTTAAGTGATTGTTTCCAAAGACAACCAGAAGAATTATGAATACAGCTCTGGAGTGTAACTTAACCTTTTTATATAGATTCAATATATAAACTGTATAATGGGGGCCTTTAAGATGGACATAGTAGAAGGAAACTGAAAAACATGTTTGTCCTTAAAGTTATCCACATTACCAGACTGAGATATTCACGGCGCATTCTGTGTCACCCAGCGGGCCGGGAAACATGCGGCTGATCTGTTTAAGAATAATAGGAGTAGTAATATGATTGTGGATGACACATCTGATTCTAATATGACATCCCTGTGAATAGGATAAGCAACGCAAAACGGAGCGATCAGATGATTGTGAGTTCAATCCCCCGAGGAAAGACAAAAAATAATTGTGATATAAATAAAAAAAAATTATTATAAAAATAAAATAAACTTTAAAATAACAAAAACATTAACAAAAACATATTCAGGCTATGTTCACACCTGTACGGAAATTTGCTACCTCTTTCAGTCCGTTGAGAATGGGGAGGCATACTCTCAAAAAGACTGGAGAGTGCGGGTCGAAGCACCATGCTGAATTTAATTTGGGCATAAACACATCCTCTTTTTACAGACCATGTCCCTTTATAGACCACTCCCCTGAATGGGGCATTGGGCGCCTGCGTCTTATGATGTAGCATCGTGGCACTATGCACATAAACGTTCATAGAGATCAAGTATCTATCAGGCTTCTGTGGTACCCGGGAGATTTGCCAACTTCTCCAAGAGGTCTCCCTTTCTCCAGGAGCCTCCTGTTGTCAAGTATATAGTATAGTATGACTTGGGCCTTGTTCACACATTGCAAATTTGGTGCATTTTTTTCACAGTTTTGTTTTGAAAGGCAAAACAAGAAGTGGATCCTGGATTTGGCTTAAAACACTTATGCCAGTTTGGGGTGCCATACATGTTTTCAGTGCCCGGAGGGGGTCTATCCTGGAAAATTACTGCTAAAAAGAATGGGACTGTCACATGTGAATTCACACTAGGCATCCTTTTCTTTACAGTGATCAATAGCTATATCGCTCCAATGCAATATCGCCACCTATTGTCCGTTTAAAGGAAAAGATGTAAGTTTCAAAAAGTTTAGAATTTTCAAAAAGTTTTATTCTTCTCACTAAAATCGCTAGAATCCCATCCACTATACAGTGATTGTAAAATGCTGCAGTTTTTCCACATCATTTACGCCGTGGCCAAACTGCGGCATTTACGCCACGTGGGCCCCCGGCCTTAGGCTTAAGCCCTGCGTTGTGGAAATGCTGTGGTTTTTGCAGTGCCTGCATAGTGGGTGGTATTCTGGCTAATCCCATCTACACATTGCGGAAAAAAAAATCTGCATCGGAAAAGCTGCGATTTCAAAAACGCTCAAGTTTTTGGAAATCGCAGCATATCAATTATACCTACGGAAACGCTGGCGTTTTCCATATAGATATAATAGGGACAGAAAGTCCTTAGAGGAAAACTCTGCAGACTTTCTGTAAAAAACATGATGCGTGTCCGTCGAGGTCTTTTGCTCAGCGTTTTTTGGTGCGGCTCGCTACATAGGGCCTTAGCCTAAAGCGTAGCCACATAGCGAAGTGCAACATAAAACCGTCAGCATTTCCGTAGGTTTAATTAACATGCTGCCATTTTCAAAAATGCGAGCGGATATTTGTCTGCAATGTGTGGATGGGATTAGCCAGAATCCCATCCACTTTGCAGGTAATGCAAAATGCTGCGTTTTTTGCCGTTTTCGCAACGTGGGCCTTCAGTCTAAGACTAAGGCCCCGTGTCAAGGAATGCAGCCAAAAAGGCAGCATTTTTCATTGCGTTTTTGCTGCATTTTTCTTTGCGGTTTTTCTTCTCTTATTAAATCTTTAGGGGGAAAAAAGATTCCCGCAGCAAAAAAGCTCTGCGGGAAAAACCGTGGCAGCAACGAGTCGCGGTTCTTCTTTGCACAGAAAGTTTGCAGAGGTTACCTATAGGGAAACCGCCAGTGTTTCCGTAGGTAGAATTGACATGCTGCGGTTTTGGAGATCAAAACCTGTCCACTGCACGGATTTTACCGCAAAGTGGGGATGGGATTCGCTAGTTTCCGCGGTATTTCCGCCATGTGGGGCCCTGGCCTTAGCCTTAGGAAATCTGGAAGAGCAAAGTAGATCTTATAGATCACTCAAAAATGTTAAGTGTCTGACCACAGCGATCAGCTGATCACAAGTGGTGGGGGTTGTTCCATGTGCATGGACGATATTGGCTGCATTCCACCTTTTTGTATTTCTGTCAATGTAGTTTTATGAGGACTTATTTTTTGCATGATGATTTTTTTTTTAATGCCACATAATGTGTTAAATAACTTTTTATAAATTTTTGGGGCAGTGGGAAAATTCTATTAATGTCTCGATTATCGCCATATCAAATTTATATCGCTTTTTCATTATATTTTACAAAATAATTTCACTAGTTTCATCATATTTCAAAGCTTTCAACGTGCGGCATAAATGACATAGTAACTTCATGTTACAGTTATGGCTTTACCAAATTTATGTTTTCATTGTTTTTCATTATTTTTCTCCTTTTTTATTGCGTTCCCCATGCAGAATACATAATGCATTAATTTTAGATTATTAGACAGATATAGCAATACCTATTATATTTACTTTTTTATTATTTTTATTTTTTTTATTTATTTTTAATAAATGCATCTTTTACATGTATTTAGGCCACACGTTACAGAAAAACTTTTTCCAGATTTGACTGCATTTTTTTAAGCCAAAGATTATACTTCTTCCTTCTGCTAAATCCACTCCTGGCTTTGGATCAAAAAACCGCAGCAAAACCTGCAACATCAATATCCAACTTTTCTACGGCCTTAGGGCCTTTTCACGCCCGAAGGCAGAGCTCTATCCTATCGTGTGAACGTAACCTAAGGGTAAACTGACAAATCATAGTTTTTTGCCAACTGAGATCTGCAATTGAAAATCAGTTCTATTCCTCAGTTTTCTGTAGCAAAATCTGTCAAGTGTGAATCCTCCCTTATGCTTGACAGTCCTTTACTGACAAGCAGTCTATTAGGTCCTGTCTCTAGAAGGTCCTGCTAGGTCATAGTACAGTGAAACCTCTATGACCACCCAAATTTTCACATAAAAATGGTCTTTTAGGCTGAGGTCTCACGTTGCAGAAACAAATTTTTTTTGTTGCAGATTTTGTTGAGGTTTTTTCAGCTAAAGCCAAGAATGGCTACAAGAGGAATGGGAGATATATAGGAAGTTCTTATACTTCTACCTTCTGCTCAATCCAATATTGGCATTGGCTCAAAAACCGCAGGAAATCTACAACAAAAAACCTGCGTTGCCGCAACGAGGGACTTTGGCAGTTTAAAGTGCCTAATGGAGTCAGCAAGTATGTACATTCCCCTAAAGAACGATGTGTTTTATGCTTGGCATCACATCAGTATATTACACAGACTAATAAAACAGCCATGGCACTGGACACAGGTCATTCTAACCCATACACCTAACCATAAACATTTCCTAGTTCAAGATAGTCCCAGCATGGCATCCCTCTCCTGGTCCCCAGCGTGGTATCCAGGGCCGGCACTAGCACCTGCAAACCTGAGCACCTGGAGGGTCCACTTGGGATTGGCAATGAGCAATTCCATCAGTATTCCAGACATAGCCAAGGGGTAAGTGCAGATTGCAATTTCATATACTCAACAAGGATCTATGAGCGGTAAGTGAAATCCGCTCCCCATAAAGCAGGGGAGGTGGTGGGGCATAAGGGTTACTGCCCCGGTGCCAGAGATATCTCTGCCATTAGTTTAGGTTCTAATGTCACTGCACTGTCAGAGGGGTCGGCCTTACAGCTCGGCTTCATCGCTGTCGTTGGGTGGTGAGGAATCCCCCCCCTTATCGGTACAATTCTATAGACTTGTACAGTAAAAGGGTTCTTCCTTATTGGCCGGCACCATCTTCTCTACAACTGGGCAGCACGGTGGCTCAGTGGTTAGCACTGCAGCCTTATATCCCTGGGATCCTGTGTTTGAATCCAGCCAAGAACACATCTGCATGGAGTTTGTATGTTCCCCCTGTGTTTGCATGGGTTCCCTCCCACATGCGAAAACCATACTGAGAGATAAATTGGCTTCTTGTGCAAACAACTGCCCCTTGTGGGTGTTGGGGATGAACGCCTGTATGGCAGCCACTGGCTCCCTTGTGCTTTGATTCACCCACTCCAACAATTGTAAGGCCTTGTGCACACGACCGTAGTGGTTTTTACGATCTGCAACAAACATGTCCGCACGTCATCCGCAATTACGGATCCACAAAAAAAGTTGTGCGGTCTCCTACACTAGTCTGTTCTGCAAAAGCAGCCAAAAATAGGACATGCTTTATAATTTGTGGTCCTTGTATATGGCATGGGCATGCAGCCGCAAAAAATGAATGAATGGTCCGCACTTTTATCCGCAATTGTGGATTCGCAATTGCGGATAAAAACTCTGGTGTTGTGCAGGAGGCCCAACAATTCTCACCTTACGATAGATGGATAGGTGCTGAGTGAAATACCATTTTAGGGAGCTTTTGGAGGACACTATAGTACCCGGTTATCACACCTGTCAGGTGTCACCTATGACCTTTTGCGTTATATTTTTATTATATGACTATGTGTATGGATTGCTGATAATCTGATATACATGGAGTGTCCCCTCTGTAGTCAGAGCTCAGCTTCCTCAACCATATGATAAGTGGTGCATTAACATCTGACAGCCGCTTCTCCCCAGCACTGAACATACACAGCGGCTGGAGGATGTAGATGGTCGGCCGATCAGGATCGTGTGCTGTGTTCCCAGCAGTGACATCACCTCTACTCATCACTGTGTGTTTTAGGCTGGTCCCACCCCCATGACGTCATACCGGGAACTGAATGAGGAAGTGGAATGTACACAACACAGGGCGCAGAGCTCACCGCCGGCCTGCCCCGAATATCAGTGTACAGCGCCCCGGCCTCCTCCGCCGTGTGACCCCGGCCCATGACACATCAGGTAGGACGTATAGTGCCGGCCACACTGCCAGCAAACAGGGGACCTCCTGCCCAAAACATGGGGACATGTACACTGGACTGATCGTACTGTATACTGTACTGATCGTATACACTATACAGTACTGATCCTATACACTGTACAGTATTGATCTTATACCCTGTACTGACCTATATACTGTACAGTACTGATCATATATACTGTACTGACCTGTACACTATACAGTACTAATCATATACCCTGTACTGACCTATATACTGTACAGTACTGCTCATATACCCTGTACTGACCTATATACTGTACAATACTGATCATATACCCTGTACTGCCCTATACACTGTACAGTACTGATCATATACACTGTACTGACCTGTACACTATACATTACTGATCATATACCCTGTACTGACCTATATACTGTACAATACTGATCATATACCCTGTACTGCCCTATACACTGTACAGTACTGATCATATACACTATACTTACTTACCTGTACACTATACTGTACTGATCATATATACTGTACTGACCTGTACACTATACAGTACTAATCATATACCCTGTACTGACCTATATACTGTACAGTACTGCTCATATACCCTGTACTGACCTATATACTGTACAATACTGATCATATACCCTGTACTGCCCTATACACTGTACAGTACTGATCATATACACTGTACTGACCTGTACACTATACATTACTGATCATATACCCTGTACTGACCTGTACACTATACAGTACTGATCATATACACTGTACTGACCTGTACACTATACATTACTGATCATATACCCTGTACTGACCTATATACTGTACAATACTGATCATATACCCTGTACTGCCCTATACACTGTACAGTACTGATCATATACACTATACTTACTTACCTGTACACTATACTGTACTGATCATATACCCTGTACTGACCTGTACACTATACTGTACTGATTATATACCCTGTACTGACCTGCACACTATACAGTACTGATCATATACCCTGTACTGACCTATATACTGTACAGTACTGATCATATACCCTGTAGTGACCTATATACTGTACAGTACTGATCATATACCCTGTACTGCCCTATACACTGTACAGTACTGATCATATACCCTGTACTGACCTGTACACTATACAGTACTGATCATATACCCTGTACTGACCTGTACACTATACAGTACTGATCATATACCCTGTACTGACCTGTACACTATACAGTACTGATCATATACACTGTACTGCCCTATACACTGTACAGTACTGATCATATACCCTGTACTGACCTGTACACTATACAGTACTGATCATATACCCTGTACTGACCTGTACACTATACAGTACTGATCATATACCCTGTACTGACCTATACACTGTACAGTACTGATCATATACCCTGTACTGACCTATACACTGTACAGTACTGATCATATACCCCCTGTACTGACGACTGTTACGACTATACAGCGTACTGATCATATACCCTGTACTGACCTATACACTGTACAGTACTGATCATATACCCTGTACTGACCTGTACACTATACAGTACTGATCATATACCCTGTACTGACCTGCACACTATACAGTACTGATCATATACCCTGTACTGACCTGTACACTATACAGTACTGATCATATACCCTGTACTGACCTGTACACTATACAGTACTGATCATATACCCTGTACTGACCTGTACACTATCTACTGTACACTATGTACTGGGACCCCCACCATCTTTGTCAGGTCAAGTGACGATAACATTACTGTATACTTCATGTCCATAGGATGTCCCCGCCTGCCGGACCAGCTGGCCACCCCCAACACACACCCAGAGCTGTGGACCCTGGGAGATGAAGGAGCGGCTGGGCACTGGAGGCTTTGGATACGTCCTTCGCTGGCACAACAGGGTGAGGGGCCGTGCCTATAGGTGTATCTCCACAAATTGGGTATTGTCGGTGCAGGATGATCTCCAAACCTTATGTCTCCTTAGGACACAGGAGAAGAAGTGGCCATTAAACAATGTCGGCAGGAGCTGAGCCCCAAGAATCGAGAGAGATGGTGCCTGGAAATCCAGATAATGAAGAAGTAAGAAGAGAAACACTTGGACACCCTTAAAGGGGTTATACCACGGGGCGAGAGTGTGGGCTCCTTTCCCCTGCTATGCCTGACTGCAGCCAGACTGCATGTAGACGTGACTGGTGGTGGACGGCGCTCCTATTCACTTCAATGGGAGTGGCGCAGATAGCCAAGTGCTGTACATCATCTGTCTCCGGCATTGAAGTGAATGAGACCGTGTCCGCCATCAGTCACATCTACACACAAATCTCCTGAGCTGCTGGGCTACCAGTCACTTTATATGACTCTTATGTACTGGTCATGTCTGAAAAAGGGGCACATTTAGCGCCCATGTCACAAGAAAGAGGCATTGCCACGTCCATAAGAGACACAGCTTGATCCACGCACCGTTCTCTTGCGAATAGTCAGCCAAATGTCAGCAAGTAGTAGAATATGCCATGTTGATTTTTTTTTGTTACAGATTAAACCACAAAAATGTGGTGTCGGCCCGGGAGGTACCGGAGGGATTGCAGAAGCTGGCGCCCAATGACCTGCCCCTGCTGGCTATGGAGTTCTGCTTGGGAGGTGATCTACGAAAGGTGTGTATACACCTCAGTGTATCAGTACCATATCATAGGTTATATACTATTGTGCTGAGGTCCCCACACATGTTTACAAGTCCTCAGAAGTACTCGGCTATGCCCTGAATTTCTCAGTTGGTATGGGACCATCATGGGGCACTGAGCCGCGGGGATGTAGTATTGAGCTATGCTGTACTCACACAGGCAACAAGCTAAATAGAACTTGCCCATGATGTGTCTTGTGCTGATACGCACCCCTGTCTTTAGACATTATGTATCCTGTCCTTCCAAAAGTAAGTGAACCCCTCCTAATATGGAGTGCAGGTGCTTCAGCCATATCTGTTGCAACCAGGAGGATAAAATGAAGCGCCCGTCCGTACCGTCTCCATAGAGAGTAGTATGGGGAAGTAGAGAGCGATCAGTGACTGCAAATGTGACACAGTCATAGGATGCCACCTTTGCCACACGAAAGGTCATAAAAAGCCTGATCTGCCCCAATCACTTGTAAAGGCTAATATGTAGAAGTGGAAGTGTCTAGGAGCGACTCAGCCATGAAGTGGTGACCATACAAACTCAGAGCGAAACTGCCAGGTGCATGGAGTGGGTTTCTGTGGTGGAGCCTCTGCACACCTAAGTCACCTAAGCCTAAGATCACCATGCACAATGCCAGGTGTCAGATGGAGTGGTGTAAAGCACATGATCACTGAGCTATGGAGCAGAGGAAATGGAGTGATGGATTAGGTTTCCCTATTAGGCAGGGTGCTTAAATCTGGGTTTGAGAGAATGCTACATACTGGAGTACATAGTCCCTACTGTATATGTGGTAGAGGAGGGTAATGGTATGGGGCTATTTATCAGAGTTTACCTCCTTATTTCCAGTAAATGATAATAATGTTTCAGAATACAAAGCAATTTTATACAATTTTCCCTTCCCACCCAGCAAGGTCTTGAAAGGCATGATGTGATGAGTCTGGTGTGGAGTAACTTGAGAGTCCCTGACCTTAGACAACTTTGGGATAAGCTGGAATACCAGTTGTAAGCCAAACTTTATCCCCCAAAATCAGTGCCTTTCAAACCTTCTCCCCTAACATCAGTGCCAGGAAGACTTCTCCCCAACATCAGTGCCTTTCAAACCTTCTCCCCTAACATCAGTGCCAGGCAGATCTTCTTCCCCAGCATCAGTGTCCCCACCAAGTTCTTTTTCTCCTACAACCAGATTTTGCTTGAAAAAGGTCATAATTGGATAATCTGGATACTGTCTTTTTGCCTTGCAAAAGTGAAATGAATAGGAGGTGGTAAAAAAAACATTTCAATGGGCTTTGCAAGGTGGAATCCGCCTGAAGATAGGTCATGGTGCAAAAAATCAGCTAGAGTTAAAAAGCTGCCTGGCTCCCATTAATATTAATGGGAGAGTTGGGAGGTGGGTTTTGAGACAGCTTTTGAGGCAGATTCTGTCTCAAAAATCGTGTGAACGTACCCTAACAGACACTCCAAAATCTTGAGGGAAGAGTGGAGGCGGTTATAGGGGGCCCATATTAAAGCCCATGATTTTTGTAGATGTGATGGTCAGGGATCCACATATATTTGGCTGTATAGTGTATATACTTCTGTATATATGACATGAATACACATTTGTTACTTGTCTTCTTCTCCATGCAGCACTTAAATCACTATGAAAATTGCTGTGGACTGAAGGAAGGTCCCATCCTGAGCCTGCTGTCCGACATCTGTGAGTAGATATCAAGTCTCTCCTTGCACCTGTTTAGCTATGTATATCTCATATAGCTGGTTTAACCCCTTTGATGCTGTCTTCCTGTGATACAATATTCCTTTTTCCTTTCAGCCTCTGCTCTTCGGTATCTCCATGAGAATCGAATCATCCACCGAGATTTGAAACCGGAAAATATAGTCTTGCAGCAGGAAGAGCATAGGGTAGGTGAAGGGTTAATAACTGAATGTAATGGGAATACGAGGAGCGTGATATCCTAGAGATAGGCCATCACTTTACCATTGGTCGGTGTCTGACCCCTGATCCAGAGGATGAAGAAGCTGCAGAGCTGGTTTAGTGGTGCGTCCCTTGCACTAGGAACTGTACTATAGCCCCATTCATGAGTGACTTTCCTGCACGGCCTAGTGGCCAGGAGCGCTACAGAGAAAGGAAGTCTTACAAGGGGACACCAGCTCTGCAGCTTTTTCATTCTCAGGGATGGTGAGTCCTAGGTGCCCACTGATCATAGCGTGCATGATGTAGCCTATCAATCCTGTGTGCCATCTCTATATGGGATCAGAATACCTCTCTAAACTATATTTGGGCTCGGTCTACTCTTGCATTCTCTTGGTAAGTATCACTTTTCAGTAGTTCTGTATGAATCAGGAAGATCAGGATGAACAGTGCTATAGTTTTCTGCCACTGTTGCAGTGCAGGGGAATTGTAGGAGGGCTGGCGGCCGCTAAATATGGGTGTGATGAATGCAGAGCATTCACGTCATTGGACTACTTATCTATATGTATATATTAACTTCTGCTCTCTCTCAGTTTATTCACAAGATAATTGACCTGGGATATGCCAAGGAGCTGGATCAGGGCAGTCTGTGCACCTCATTTGTGGGTACCTTGCAGTATCTGGTGAGTAATTATTTGGGGGCGGTTATATGCAGCCATCACTAGAGGGAGCTTTGGAGCATACTGTATACCGGTGAACTCAATAATTAACCAGCATGTACTTAGTCCCTAAGATCCCCCTGGTGGTGCCTGCCAAAGTGTGATTTTCTGTCTCACTTATAGGGGATTTGTAGAAAGTCTGTAACTTAAGTCCTTCTGTTGCATCCCATGGGCTTATTGGCCTTGGCAGTAACTGCCTGGCATTGGTTACATTTTTGATACTAGGCATCTGATCTATGGGGGTCTGACACCCGCATCCTACACAGACTTGCTGAAGCAGCGGCCTCTGTTCAGTGAAGGGGAGCATGTATGTGCAGGCTGCTCCAATTTAAAGGGGTTGTCCCACAAAGTAAACTCAACAGGACCTTTGCTCCTGAGTGTAGCTGAGGCTGAATGTGGATGGAACTGGTGATGGCCGGCGCCGCCATTCACTTCAATGGGAGTGCTGGAGATAGCCGAAGTACAGCACTAGGCTATCTTGAAGTGAATTTATATGAATACAATTGAAGTGAATGGCAGCGCCGACCGTCACCAGTCCTGCCCATATTCAGCCTGACTGTGCTCAGGTTGAACGTGGATCAGGATGAAGGTCCTGCAGAATTTACTTTGTGGGACAAGCCCTTTAAGTAACCCTGTGGCCAGGGCTGCATCTCCACTCCTATCACTTGAATAGGAAGCGACTTCTTCCGCTGCCATAGTTTTCTACAGCTGGGTCAGCGGATCTGTGTGGGGTCTGAGTGTCGGACCCCAACAGATCAGATACTGCTGACCTATCCTGTGGATATGTTGTCATCATCAATAGTGCATTTGGATCTGGAAAGCCCCTTTTATCTTATTATCCGTTAGTGACCCCATATCCTCTGCCCTCTTGTATGTCTCAGGCCCCAGAACTACTGGAGCAGCAGAAGTACACGGTGACTGTAGACTACTGGAGTTTTGGTACACTGGCCTTCGAGTGTATAACAGGATTTCGGCCTTTTCTTCCTAACTGGCAGCCTGTGCAGTGGTGAGGCAGATATGTATCACTTTACTACATGCTGCTCTGACCTTACTAGCCAGGATCTCTAACCTACGACGTGTGTTTTTGGGATGCAGGCACAATAAGGTACGAGAGAAGAGCAATGAGCACATTGTGGTGTATGAAGACCTCTCAGGATTGCCGAAGTTCTCCAGTGTACTGCCAACGCCTAATCATCTTAGCAGGTAAGATCCTTCCTCCATTACTTCCCCTATTTCCTCATCCCAAATTCTACAAAAATAAACATGAGGTTCTTAGTATACATTATGATGAAGGTGTATAAGTCCACTAGCCTCTTCATGGCGACCTCTGTATAGCGAGTCCCTACTTTATTGGGTGCGGCACCACCACAGCACCCACAAAGGGAGGCTCAGCAGCCTAATAGCACCTATGGGACCAGGCTAAGCTCCCAGGCTCTAGGCCACACCATGCTACAGGTACAGCATGACCGCAGAGGCAGCCACCAAACAGCACCACACCATGTGAACAGATCTCACAAAATAGATAGATCAGAGTATAATATGTGAATGTGCAGTCCATGTCTTTCTCTTAAAGGTTGGCTTATTTGCAGGGTGTGTCCCCATTTTTTTTTTTCTTATTTTGCCTTGGGGCCATTCGTCCTGGGTGTTTTTGACTGGCAGGAGACTGCATATGGTAAGGTGAACCTTTTTAGATCTGTTCACGTGGTGCGGTGCCATTGTTGTGGTGCTGTACTTGTGGGGTGGGGTGGTCCAGAGCCTGGGGGCCTAGCCTGGCAGCAGGTGTACCCTATGGGCGCTTTGCTGTGGTCGTCATTCAGTGCTGTACCCAGTAGTGTAGAGACCCCACTATACAGAGGTTATTGTGGGGTGGCTAGTGGGCTTATACACCGTGGTCAAAATGTAGACTAAGAACCTCATGTTCATTTTTGTACATTTTACTGAGAAGTATAGATCAATATAAAATATTGGGATTTGCGGTCCATGTCTTTTTGTTTCTAAAATTTGGTTGTATATACATATTTTGTAGCCAGACAGTTCTGATATCTCATGAAAGGTAAGTCCCCATACACGCTAGAGCAATGGTGGCCAATCCTGACGATTTCCGTGGGACCGTTGACTATCTTTCTGTGTATGGGGCCTCCTGTCTCTCTCCCAACAGATGATGTTGGGGAAAGGAAAGATTGGGCATGTTGAATTTCAGCACCCAATCCTTTAGTTTTTAGGGGAGATAGGAGGTTTATGACAGTGGCTTACTCCCCCTCTTCCCATCCGGAATACATGCATACTCAGCTGAGCCAAACAGGTTGGGAGGACCTGTAGTCTGAAATGCATCTTCTAGTCTTTCAGTAACAATTACACTTAAAGTGAGTGTCCATTTTATAACATTACCCCCTTTTTTTTGCTCCAACATTTAGTTTTATTATGTCTGTATATCAGTCAGCACTCCAATGTTCTGATATAGAGCTCCAAACTCCTCCACAGACAAGTGTAAAATGCTAAAAGTTTCTCTACCTGCTGTCACCACTAGGGGGAGCTCTCTCTTTATTACAGAGGTCATATTTATGTTTTATGGTGTATGTAAATGGCTCCCCCAGTGGTGGATGTAAATAAAGTTTTATATATTTTATTCTGTGCGAGGGTAATTTCTGTTGACTATGGGAATGTTTCCTGTCTGTATTTCAGATATGTAAAAGTCATCACTCTGTAATAGTACAGATTTATGAAGACTGGCGTTACTCGTGCCAGTCTTCATAGCCCTGGAGGCGGCAGAGGCTGCACCTCATATATGATGAGGCACCTGTGAACACTGGCGTGCAAAGCATAATAATCTGGGCCAATATCTCTTTTGGGTTAAGACGATAACACTGACTTCTTTCCTTTAGGATCTTGGCTGGTAAATTAGAGCGCTGGCTGCAGTGCATGCTAATGTGGCACCCGAGACAAAGGGGCACAGATCCGCAAAATCCAGAAATGGGCTGCTTTCAGGCACTGGACTCCATTCTTAGCCTCAAGGTAAGTGAACTTCTTCACAGCCAGACCGAGATGATGTTTTCTGACCCCCTTAAAGGGGTTGTCCACTTAGATTTTTGTCAGTGGATTCATGTCAAAATAATATAATAAAATTAAGACCCATCATAGTAGTGTCTATGGAGAGTAATATGATGGTATTAACTAACCCTTTTCCGTCATCCACCGTAATAGTATGGCGGAAAAAACGGTCTTTAATGATGACGATCGCTCTAAAACGCGATCATTGTTCACTCTGATTGTGGGTATTGTTTTATGCAATGCCCACCTGAAGCTGGTTTCCCTGCCCTCGTACCTTTTCCAGTGCAGGATGGCTCCCAGGCCTGTCATAGGAATATAACTATGGAGGCTGGTCTATGACAGTTGTCTATGGGACATGCAATCAAAAGATTGCAGGTTCAAGTCCTCTATGGGACGGGGGCTAATAAAATGGTTAAAAAAAATAAAAATAAAATAAAATCACCCCCTTTCCCTAAATTTGAAATAATAAATGCACAAAAACAAACAAATTATACATCCCCGTGTCCTAAAAAGCCCAGTCTACAAGCATCTAAAAATATTTTTCTTATACAGTGAACACCATAGCGGGAAAAAAATTGAAAGAGCCGTTCCGCCATTTTTTTTCACTGTTTCGTCTCCTATAAAATTTGAATAAAAGGCAATCAAAACGTTAGACTGTCCCCAAAATGGTATTAATAAAAAGTGCATCATAAAGAGACTCTTTATATAGCCCTGTACATGGAAATATAAAAAAAGTTATAGGTGTCAGAATATGATCACTCCAAGAATTTTTTTTTTTTTTGCAAAGTTTTGGATTTTTTTAAGGGGATAAAACGTAAGAAAAAAATATGAATTTGGTATCCCTGGAATCATACTGACCCATAGAATACAGGTGACATGTTATTTTGGCTGCACAGTGAACGCTGAAAAAACAAAGCCCGTAAGAATGTCGCACAAACGCAGTTTTTTTCCAATTCCACTCCATTCTGAATTTATTTTCAGCTTCCCAGTACATCGTACGGAATATTAAATGGTACCATTATAAAGAACAATTTGTCCTGCAGAAATGAAGCCCTCATATGGCTCTACGAAAGGAAAAATAAAAAAAGTTATGGGGTTTAGAAGGCAGGAAGTCAAAAATGAAAATCGAAAAATGCCCTCGCAGGAAGGGGTTAAATACAAGGATGGCTTTTCTGGCAGTCCTGTCATCCTTTCTCTATTGGCAGCTGCTGTCTGTGTTGAATATGGTTTCTGGCCGTGTTCACACATACCCGGTGACAGAAGGCGAGAATCTACAGTCTCTGAAGAGCCGCCTACAACAAGATACCGGGATCCCCGAGGAGGACCAGGAGTTATTACAAGCTTCAGGCCTGGCCTTGAATCCACACCAGCCTCTCATACAATATGTGTCAGACAACATGGTGAGTACACATGCACGCACTCACAGAACTATACGCCATATTTATTAACAGGAGGCAGTGCTGTGCCATCCATAGTGACTTCATGCATATGACGTTAAGGGTGTTACATATTGATGACCTGTCCTTAGGAATGGTCATCAATAGTGGATAGGTTGGGGTCTGACACCAGGGAGCCCCACAGATCATCCACTCTCAGATGAGCACCGCTTCCACTTAGTCATCACGTTCATTCGTCACGTGGCGTATTTGCAGTTTGGTCCCATTCAAGTGAATAGTGCTGAGCTGCAATACTAAAAACCGCCACTGTACGATGGAACGCTGTACTTGATATTCAGTGAGGAGGTCACAGCACTCATCTGAACGCTGCAATCTCTTCAATCAGCTGATCTATGGGGGTCCCGGGTGTCAGACCCCACCAATCAGATATTCAGGAACTATCCTTAATATACAGTAGGTTCTCAATATGCAAGTCCTGGAAAACCCCTTTAAGTTACTATACATATTCATCTTCACTGAGACCCTTTGTATTGTAAAAGTTTATTCCTTTACAGCTATGTAAAACTTCACTACTATTGTCATTGCTCCAGAATATCTAAAAAGAAAAAGACCCAACATTGTGAAAGGTTTCTTAAAAATCTTACATTGTATCTCTACAGCTCCTATACAAATCTGTGTGTCTCCATGGTAACAGTCTACAAAAACTTTTGTAGTCTGATACAACCCACACTATCTGTTCCCTACTTCTTGCTAACCTTCCAAATGTATGAGAAGAAGTAGGGAAGAAATAGAAGGGAGTGTGACTGCAGGATCAGACTATACAGGGTTCATTTGTTGTCTGTTACCATGGAGACACATTGAACCGAACTACAGTAGATATAAAGGTACACTTGTGTTACATCAGTCAGGTTTAATTTATGATTTTTTTTTTTTTTTTATCTGAGATCAATGATGGCCGCCAAGTGGAGAGTGACCTTATATTTCTGTTTGATAATCGGAAAACTGTGTATGAACCTCAGATTTCACTTCGTCCCCACCCTGAAGGGGTTGCATCTGTGTGTAAGTATGAGCGGTCACATCCTTCATCGGAAGAAGTGGCATTAACACAGCAACCTAGTGTAGATATACAGTGCCTTGCGAAAGTATTCGGCCCCCTTGAACTTTTCAACCTTTTGCCACATTTCAGGCTTCAAACATAAGGATATAAAATTTTAATTTTTTGGTGAAGAATCAGCAACAAGTGGGACACAATTGTGAAGTGGAATGAAATTTATTGGATATTTTAAACTTTTGTAAAAAATAAAAAACTAAAAGTGGGGCGTGCCAAATTATTCGGCCCCCTTAAGTTAATACTTTGTAGCGCCACCTTTTGCTGCGATTATAGCTGCAAGTCGCTTGGGGTATGTCTCTATCAGATTTGCACATCCAGAGACTGAAATTCTTGCCCATTCTTCCTTGGAAAACAGCTGGAGCTCAGTGAGGTTGGATGGAGAGCGTTTGTGAACAGCAGTTTTCAGCTCTTTCCACAGATTCTCGATTGGATTCAGGTCTGGACTTTGACTTGGCCATTCTAACACCTGGATACGTTTATTTGTGAACCATTCCATTGTAGATTTTGCTTTATGTTTGGATCATTGTCTTGTTGGAAGATAAATCTCCGTCCCAGTCTCAGGTCTTTTGCAGACTCCAACAGGTTTTCTTCCAGAATGGTCCTGTATTTGGCTCCATCCATCTTCCCATCAATTTTAACCATCTTCCCTGTCCCTGCTGAAGAAAAGCAGGCCCAAACCATGATGCTGCCACCACCATGTGTGACAGTGGGGATGGTGTGTTCAGGGTGATGAGCTGTGTTGCTTTTACGCCAAACATATCGTTTTGCATTGTGGCCAAAAAGTTCGATTTTGGTTTCCTCTGACCAGAGCACCTTCTTCCACATGTTTGGTGTCTCCCAGGTGACTTTTTATGGATATCTTTGAGAAATGGCTTTCTTCTTGCCACTCTTCCATAAAGGCCAGATTTGTGCAGTGTACGACTGATTGTTGTCCTATGGACAGACTCTCCCACCTCAGCTGTAGATCTCTGCAGTTCATCCAGAGTGATCATGGGCCTCTTGGGCTGCATCTCTGATCAGTCTTCTCCTTGTTTGAGATGAAAGTTTAGAGGGACGGCCGGGTCTTGGTAGATTTGCAGTGGTCTGATACTCCTTCCATTTCAATATGATCGCTTGCACAGTGCTCCTTGGGATGTTTAAAGTTTGGGAAATCTTTTTGTATCCAAATCCAGCTTTAAACTTCTCCACAACAGTATCACGGACCTGCCTGGTGTGTTCCTTGGTCTTCATGATGCTCTTTGCGCTTTAAACAGAACCCTGAGACTATCACAGAGCAGGTGCATTTATACGGAGACTAGATTACACACAGGTGGATTATATTTATCATCATCAGTCATTTAGGACAACATTGGATCCTTCAGAGATCCTCACTGAACTTCTGGAGTGAGTTTGCTGCACTGAAAGTGAAGGGGCCGAATAATATTGCACGCCCCACTTTTTCAGTTTTTTATTTTTTACAAAAGTTTAAAATAACCAATAAATTTCGTTCCACTTCACAATTGTATTCCACTTGTTGATTCTTCACCAAAAAATTTAAATTTTATATCCTTATGTTTGAAGCCTGAAATGTGGCAAAAGGTTGAAAAGTTCAAGGTGGCCGAATACTTTCGCAAGGCACTGTATATAGATATATAATAAAATTAAAAAAAATATATAATATAATGTATATAAATAATGAAAAATTCTTAGATATATATATATATATAAAATAAAAAATAAAAAAATAATATAATGTATATAAATAATGAAATATAAAATAAATAAATATAAATATATATATATTCTATATTTAATATTATGACAGTAAGGCCTCATCGTATGCTTTGTTGTGGAGCATTGCATCTAAGGGAGAATACCCTGTCCATTGGTGTATCATATACATGCATCACGGTGGCTCAGTGGTTAGCCTTGCAGCGCTGGAGTCCTGGGTTCGAATCCTGCCAAGGACAACATCTGCAAGGAGTTTGTATGTTCTCCCCGTGTTTGCGTGGGTTTCCTCCGCGTACTCCGGTTTACTCCCACAATCCAAAGACATACTGTTAGGGAATGTAGATTATGAGCCCTATATGGACAGTGACTGACAATATCTGTAAAGCGTTGCGGAATATGATGGCGCTATATAAGTAAGCATAGTAATAATAATATACTGGCACAGATAATGGGGGAATTTATTAAACTAGGTAATTGCTTTAAAGAAAGTCACAACTTTATGCCCAAAAATTTGCAACTTTTTGTTGGTTTACATGAGCACTCTTTTTCCAAAAATCTGAGTTTAGCAGGAGCAGTTGTGGCCTCCCCCCGACCCTACAGATATAATATAATTTACACCAGATACTGTCATAAAATATCGCCCTAATGCTCCTACCTGGTGTAGATTTGGGTTTCTGGTGCAGGGATGCGCCTCATTTATTAAGGGGAATTTATTTTGTCTGTTTCTTACTTTCCAGTACAGGACCCCAAGATTTCATTGACGTATGTCCATCTGCGTAGAGTGTGGGGACAGATATGGCAGACCATACGTACATTGAAGGAGGATTGTGCCCGGCTGCAGATGGGGCAGCGCGCTACTATGTGAGTGACATTCTGGTCTAGTGAAGTTCCATGTTATGTTGCAGTCCATTGACGTGGCAGATTATCAGACTTTCTGGACTAACAAAGGAATCTGACTAAAGTCCTCGAAGCCTATCTTGATACTTAATAATATGGAGTATATTTTAGGGTGAACCTGCTGCGATACAACACTGAACTGTCCAAGAAGAAGAACCTCATGACCTCGGAGTGTGAACAGTTAAAAGCCAAGCTGGATTTCTTCCGCAGTAGTATCCAGATCGACCTGGAAAAATACAGCGAGCAGATGGAGTTTGGAATCAGTAAGTTCTCTGTCAGAGGGGCCGATCCCTGTTAGGATCATATAATTGTGTTACCGCCAGACATATTTTACTATCTGTCATTTCTGGCTATCATTTCACTGTAAAAATGACATAATTTGGAGGTCACTTAATTAGGGCTGGGGGCGCTGTTGCATTTAGTGTCTCTGAAGAGCATTTGGGAATCTGCAGTGGTGAAAAGCGGTACTGCAGGTGCAGAAGCGAATGGATATTGCAAGGAAATTTGACTAACACATCACAGACACAGTTATCCTTACATAGTTACATAGCGAAGGACTAGTTAGCTGTCCCCATATACAGAGGTCCCTCAAGTTACAATATTATTTGGATCCGGGATGACCATTGTAAGTTCAGACTGTAACTCTAGAAAACTTGTAATTAATTCTGTAGAGCCCAAAAGGTCACCAGACTGTGCACAAGGTGCCACTCTCACCTGGTGTCCAAAGGAGCGTCCAATGTGGCAATAACATTCAGTTTCACAGCGGGCTATTGAACAGGATGTTTTTTGCTCATTGGAATGTAGTAAGTGGTGCTGACATCTAGTGGCCAATGTAAGAACTGCAACATGTCAACATTTATTTTAATATATGTGGACAAGACAAAGCAATAAACCTGCCAAACTGTTAAAAAAATAATGTGTGCAACATTTACCTGCCTATATGATCCCTGTATGGTCTCATTTATCAATTGTCTTCTTTTCAGCCTCTGAAAAGCTGCTTTCAACATGGAGAGAGATGGAACAGGCAGTAAAAGAGTGCGGAAGGGTGAGTAAAAGAGAAAGGGTGGTCAGGGAAATAGACAGCCCTTAGCAGAAGCGGCTTTCAGTGATGCACTCCATGTTGTGTGCTATAATGGGTATACTGACATGCATATGGATGCGGCGGCAGAAGATACCAGTTACCAGAGCCATAAAGATGTGCTCATTTTGTGGTTGCACTTGGTGCAGCGCCTAATACTGAAAGGGGAGCCACTGGTGCCAGTGTTCTGGACACTCAAAGCTTGCACCTCTGATCCTATGAATCTATGCAATGTGTATTCTCCCTTTGCTCCCAAGCAGTCAGTGTGCACTTGTTTACGTACTTTGGCTTTGCACATCCAGTGTAAATATCAGCCTGGTGACAACCCAAGGTGCTGCACAATGTTGGTAGTCAGTTACAATGGCATGAATCCCAACCACATTGGCGCAGCAATGCCTATGTTGCCATCTGGGTTGATGTTGCTACCAAGCACCAATATAAGTCCCTCTATGTTTTTGCATTGTCAGACTTTGCAGGTAGAAAGGCACCAGATAAGATGGCTATCAATGATATTACTGGTCATCTGCCACCTAGTGGTTATTTATGGATGTAGTTATCATGTCTGTGTTCTCTACAGGAGCAGGAGGTGCAGCTCTTAGTGGAGAAGATGATGGCCCTGCAGACGGACAGTGTGGATTTGCAAAGGAACCTGGGCAGGAAAAGTCGGGGGACTCTTGATGATATGTAAGTCGTACTGTCACGTATATCCTATGATCTGACAGCGCCAACGCCCTTATGTCTGTGTTATATCGGATGTTTTCTGCTTTACTAAACAGAGAGGAGCAGGCTAAAGATCTGTACCGGAGATTGCGAGAGAGGCCGAGAGGTAACCAGCGCTCCTCATTGCTTTATACTGCAGCTTCTCATCCCCCCCCCCCCCTTTCTCTAACATTACAGTTGTCTATGTTATTGTAGATCAGAGGCCAGGAGGCGACAGCCAGGAGATGGTGCGACTACTGCTCCAGGCGATCCAGAGCTTTGAGAAGAGAGTGGCATTGCTGTACGACCAGCTGAGGTACGTGCTGTGTACTTACCTTCCTGCACTACTGATTGGTGTGCCATTATCCTAGCTTCCTAAGACTCTGTTCACATGACGCTAGAGCACTATGTTTGCTGTGTATACAGGGAATGCTCCTGGTGTATACAGCAAACGTATCCATAGAGCTTCACTCACCTGACGGAAGCCAAAAGTGTCCTTTTGCACTCCATCTGCTTGGTATATGTTGATTCATCTATTTTATTGGTTTGTTTTATAACATTTCTGTGCAAAAATGCGTCTAATAGAAGTAAAAAATGTGTCGTGAAAGTAGCGATACTGAGCAGTGTAGCATTCCCTTCCTCCCCGCTTCTGTGTGTTCTCCTCTTCAGTGTGGTTCATCCTCCTTCTCCTCCTCCCTCCTTATTGTATGGCTTGAACTCTTTACAGTAAGACAGTGGTCTGTAAGAGGAAAGCATTGGATCTTGCCCCGCGTTTAAAGGAGGTGATGACCCTCATGAGAGAAGATGAGAAAATGGTGGTAAAGAGACAGGAGAAGAGACAGCAAGAGCTGTGGGATCTACTGAGGATTGCCTGTGTAAGTAACACTCATACACACTGCTATTCACACCTAGATATGCTGTACTATTCACACCTGTACATGCTATACTATTCATACCTATACATGCTGTACTATTCACACCTATACATGATGTACTATTCACACCTGTACATACTATATTATTCATACCTGTACATGCTATACTATTTATACCTATACATATTATATTATTCATACCTGTACATGCTATACTATTCACACCTGTACATGCTATACTATTCATACCTATACATGCTGTACTATTCATACCTATACATGCTGTACTATTCACACCTGTACATACTATATTATTCATACCTGTACATGCTATACTATTTATACCTATACATATTATATTATTCATACCTATACATGCTATACTATTCATACCTATATATACTATACTATTCATACCTATACATACTATACTATTCATACCTATATATACTATACTATTCATACCTATATATACTATACTATTCATACCTATACATACTGTACTATTCATACCTGTACATGCTGTACTATTCATACCTATATATACTATACTATTCATACCTATACATGCTGTACTATTCATACCTATATATACTATACTATTCATACCTATACATGCTATACTATTCATACCTATATATACTATACTATTCATACCTATACATGCTATACTATTCATACCTATATATACTATACTATTCATACCTATACATGCTATACTATTCATACCTATATATACTATACTATTCATACCTATACATGCTATACTATTCATACCTATATATACTATACTATTCATACCTATACATACTGTACTATTCATACCTATACATGCTATACTATTCATACCTATATATACTATACTATTCATACCTATATATAATATACTATTCATACCTATACATACTATACTATTCATACCTATATATACTATACTATTCATACCTATACATACTGTACTATTCATACCTGTACATACTATACTATTCATACCTATATATACTATACTATTCATACCTATACATGCTATACTATTCATACCTATATATACTATACTATTCATACCTATATACACTATACTATTCATACCTATACATACTATACTATTAATACTCATACATGCTATACTATTCATACCTATATATACTATACTATTCATACCTGTACATACTATATTATTCATACCTATACATGCTATACTATTCATACCTGTACATGCTATACTATTCATACCTATACATGCTATACTATTCATACCTATACTGTACATGCTGTACTATTCATACCTGTACATGCTGTATTGTTTGTACTTGTACATAATATGGGGGCCCCCACCAGTCCTATAGCAATGTCATCACGTGCATCAATCACATGACCTCTGCAGTCAGTCACTGGTCTCAATGCTGAGCTTTGTATATAGGGCAGGTGACCGCTGAGTCCAAGGATTGGTCACACGAATACATAATGTGTCAAGTGTTACAATATGGCATTGAGAAAAATTGTGGCAAACATTGTTACATGACTGCAACCCTTTATGTTGGATTTATTTGTGCTTAAAGGTGTTTTCTGGGCAAATTATATTGATGGCCTATTCTTAGGATAGGTCATCAGTGTCAGATTGGTGGCGGTCCAACACCTGGAACCTCCACCGATCAGCTGTTCTCATCAAGCGCTATGTGGTGAACAGAGCCGGAAGTAGATACTGAATAACTGAGTTACTACAGTTCGGTTCTCTGTGACTTGTATAGGAGCTGAGGTGCAGTAACCCAGCACATCCACTACACAAAGAACAGCTGATCGGCTGAGTTCCCGGGTGTCAGACCCGTACCAATATCATATCAATGACCTATCCAAAGGACAGGTCATCAATATCATTTGCCCAGAAAATCTGAATCCCTTTAATAATTGTGGTATGTCTCTTTATGGTGACGTTTTACTGTCTTTCTCTGCTCAGAGCAAAGTGCGAGGACCCGTAAGTGCCCCATCACTACCACAACCTCCTCCCCTGCCACTCAGTCTTACCCAGGATTACATAAAGAAGAGGTAAGTAGTAATATCTGTGAGTCAGTGCGTCAAATGGAGCACTAACCCTAAAATCGACTACTTCCAATGGTAAAGCTTATTTACAGCGCTGCTACTATTCACAAAGGAGCGACCCTGAACTGGCCATATAAAAGGTAAAGTGGTGATCGTGGTGGCAGGGATTTAGCTAGACTAGAGTTACAGACCGTAGCTTCTCCTGTGTCCGTTTGTTCTGGGCTCCACCACTTCCTGAAAACTGTAAGGCAACATGGAGGCATTTGGAGGGGAATTTGAGGCAGTTTTCTGCCTCAGATTCTTCTCCAAAATCTGTCCTTGTACAATCCACTTGTATCTCTGTGCTGCCATAAAGCGCACACCCCATGCTGTACTGACTACGCAGGAACTAGCAGAAGGAAGCGTGTCTCCAACATGGCTGCTCGCAAGGAAGATTTTATGAATAAAAACTGAAAAACAACAATGTTTTAAGAAGTCCAAACATATTTTTTATCAGCTATATAGTGTAGTGCGCAGCCGGAAGGAGTTCTGATTTTTAATGGAAGACACTCAGATGACATCCGAGTGCCTTCCATCTTAGGCTGGGTTCACATCTGCGTTCGTCAATCCGTTCTAAATCAGTATGTGAAATCTTCAAAAACTGATTTTGAACGGTCCGGATTAAAACCCATTGATTTCAATGGGTTTTAAAAGTAAGGGAGGTTCACACTTGCGCTGGAGTCCGTCCGCCGTGAATCCGACTGAAAATCTCGGGAAACTGTATAGGGACCGGATAGATAAAGGTTAGCGACGCATTGCTTAAAAACCCATTTATTTGAATGGGTTTTTAAAGGAATGCGCGGGTGTAAACTTACACCCTCTGCGCCGCGAATCCATTTTTTTTTCGCTGGAAACAAAGTCGGACATGCAGGACTTTGTTTCCAGCGAAAAACTCGATTCGCAGCGCAGAGGGTGTAAGCGCACACCCGCGCATTGCTTTAAAAACCCATTCAAATGAATGGGTTTTTAAGCAATGCGTCACTAACCTTTATCTATCCGGTCCCTATACAGTTTCCCGAGATTTTCAGTCGGATTCGCGGCGGACGGACTCCAGCGCAAGTATGAATCCACCCTAATCTGCATGTATCAGTTTGTGCCATTTCCGTCTGGTTTCCGCTTTTTTGTGCGGAGAGAAAAGTAGACCTTACAGGACTTTGTCTCCGTACTAAAAATAAGGATTCCAGACGGACAGCAACAATCCGTTTTTTGTTTTTTTTAATATTGAGGTTTATGGAAAACGGATTACAAGCGGATAGCAGTCTGTTTGTGTTTTGCAATCCGTTTTTCCCTCTGCGCATGTTCAGAATGAAGAAGGGGGGGAAGAAAAAAAAAACGGATTGGTCAAAAACAGACACAAACTGATTACAAACGGACAGAAACTGACACAAACGTTCAGTTTTTTTGAGCGGACACCCATTGACTAATTCGTTTAAAAAAAACGATTCGGGTATCCGCTGTGTAACTGTTTGGAATCCTTTTTGTACCAAACAGTTTTTTTCTTAAAACGGTTTGCAAGTGGACGGATACCAGACGCAGGTGTGAACCCAGCCTTACAGTGATTTCAGTGGGCGGTTCTGATCCGTTTTTACTGATCTAGATAGGACATGCTCTATAGTTATTGGAATGAATCAGACCATTGGAACTCCCCCAGGTTGTGCACTTGAAGCCTAAGAACTGCTTTCAGAAATAGAAGAGTTAATAATTTATTTTTGGTCAATTCACACAATAAATTGGATGAAGAAAAGAGAAATCTAAATTTGTTGTGACCTTTCCCCTTTGGAGGAGGAGTCCTGGAAGTGATGATACGGCCCCCACAGATATAGCCCTGATCACACCATCATCCAGTCTGTCTAGGGTTACATGAAGGATTGGAGCAAGCCTACATCCACAGAAGATCTGTGCTTAGTTCTCCAAGATGGCGGGAACAACCTCCCTGCCGAGTTCTGCCAAAAACTGTCTGCAAGTACTGAGAAGTGATGGAAGGCAAAGGGCAAAGGTGACACCAAATATTGATGGGATTTACATTTCTCTTTTCTTCATTCACTTCATTTTGGTAACTGACAAAATAAACTATTAAGGCTTCATGAATATGACCATGTACAGTTTGCGGGCCAGTGAAAACAGCACGGATGACACCTGGATTGGTATCTGGGTATAATCTGTGATTTTCACTGACCTATCCATTCTGTTGAATGCAGCCCGGACACACAGCTGTAAAAACGATGGCTGTGTGTATGCGCCCATTGAAATGTATGGGCCTGTACTTTTATTCGCAATTGAAAGTGTTCTTACTTTGCAGCATTTTCCCCACACCTGCCTAAAACTTTCCACAGTACTATCTATCTATCTATCTATCTATCTATCTATCTATCTATCTATCTATCTATCAATCTATCATCTATCTCATATCTATCTAATATCTATCTATCTATCTATCTATCTCATATCTATCTATCTATCTATCTATCTATCTATCTATCTATCTATCTATCTCATATCTATCTATCTATCTATCTATCTCATATCTATCTAATATCTATCTATCTATCTCATATCTATCTATCTATCTATCTATCTATCTATCTATCTATCTATCTATCTCATATCTATCTAATATCTATCTATCTATCTCATATCTATCTATCTATCTCATATCTATCTGTCTATCTATCTATCTATCCATCCATCTATATATACTGAAGTGATGCAGTAAGTGACCCTCATGTGTGAACTATTTCTGTCGTCCTAGTGAAGACCTCCTGTCTGAGCAGCAGAGTCTGTGTGGACAGCTGGAGACTTCCATGAGGAGTTTAATGACTGAGCAAGACACTAGTCTAATGGTAAGTATTATGTGATCACCCCAATTGCACCAGGATCCTCCCCCCCAGCTTTTCACCTACTGTTACTGGTTCTTCTCGTAGCCACCAGTCCATTTCCTATACTAGTAGTAGACAACTGGATAAATGTTCAGGGCCTCAAGTGTGGCCCCCCGTTTCTGAAGGGCCCATTGTTATGTTTACTTGCATTCACCTCCTTTCTTATACATATTAGTATTGTAAAGGGGTTGGCTACTTAGACTGTCACTAGAGAGTTAAAAGCTCGTTCCTCTAGGGTAGGCAATTGGCAGTGGCTCTTTCCATAATTCCCATAAACCTAAATAGAGCCGTGGCCAACTCTCCATTCAGTCTTGAGCTGGGAAAGCCTGCCTCCCAACCATAGACGTGTTTGTGAAGAGTTATTGGGGCTGGGGTCCCCTGTTGTAGGATTTGGTTGCAGTCCCAGCAGTGTGACTTTGCCCAACTTGATAAATGTTATATGAAATATTTTTGACTGCCCACAGCCACCACTAGAGGGAGTATACTGTCTACAGAATTACTCCCTCTAGTGGTGGCAATAAATAGCCAGAATTATTTAAAGGGGTTTTCTGGGACTTTTAAGTCAATGACCTATTCAATAAGTCATAGATTGAAGATCCGTAGGGATCTGACATCTGGGACCTCTGTGGATCAGCTGGTTGAAGCATCTGCTTCGATTTCTCAGGCCATGTGACGTCATGTTCTTCGTCACATGGCCTGATCTCTGCTCAGTCTCATTTAAGTGAATGGACTGAGCAGCGATACCAAGCACAACCGCTGAAAATGAAAAGGGTAAGGGTCACAATTTTGGATTTGTGATTTTTTGGAAATTGTCCAAGGGTACAAAACTGGGCAAAGAAATCTTATACTCACCTTTTAAATGCTCTACTGTTTGAGTGCTGCTGCTGCTTGAGTCCCTGCGGGTCACTTTAAGGCTAGGGCTATACAAGCACTTTGGCCACAACTCCCATCACATGACCAAAGATCACTGTCTCACCGTGCGACTCCTTCACTAATGTAACTGAATGGAGTCGCATCGCAACCCTGACAGTACTGCAACTGTACATGCACATGACCAGGTGTGCCATCCAAGGGAGGGCCGATTTTGCAGCCCAATGCACTCAGGTGACACTCATAGTAACATCTGAGTGCATACTGTGATACACTCACCTCTATGGAGGCTTCTGATCCGTTTGGTTCCGAAGACACGGAGTAAGATAGGACCTGCTCCATAATCATCGCAATAGGACGGACCATTGGACGCCCCCTATGGAGAGCATCGGCCTGCACACTCGGTCGTATGTATTAGGCCTAACTTCTAGATGCAAAAAGTGCTCGATTTTTGTAACTCCGTTCCCTTACTTTAGTGAAGTAGTCGCATAGCGACACGGCGCTCTTTGGCCAGAGTCGCCGTGTAGACCTAGTTTAGCTGATCACTGTCCTAAGTGGGTATATGTTCACGTATATCACATGACTGCGACATTGGGTTTGTCACCTTACTAGTGGTGGCCCCAATAGCGTTCACTATGTCTGTAGCCCTGTCTAATGCATTGATTTATCTCAGGGGACTAACATATGTTGTGTCTTTATTCCACAGTCACTAGACTGGTCTTGGCTGCCACCACAAGAAGAGGAGTCGGGAGGCTGTCAGATAACGGCGACGTGAGCCTGACCTGAATGTGAAGTGGTGCCTTTAACTCTTTCAGTGTATAGCAGGGGTAGGCAACCTTCAGCACTCCAGCTGTTGTAAAACTACAACTCCCTGCTTGTATACTTCCTCTGCTGTTCTTTGAACTCCTAAGGAAGTGAATGGAGCATGTTGGGAGTTGTAGTTTCACAGCAGCTGGAGTGCCGAAGGTTGCTGACCCCTGGTGTACAGGATTTTATATTCTGCTGCATTTGGCCAAACCTTTTGTAATAGACAAATAAAGCTGTGCTTATTTCAATATAAACAAAATGGCTGCTCAAGAGCATAGGGATGAGATACCAGAAACTTATACTAACGGTTGGCGACCGGTATCATTTGTGCTTGGAGCAGTTTGAAAACGGGTATAGTGTCACCTACCGGCTGCTAGCAGGTACTGCAATAAGAAGCAACTACACATTATAAACTGACCTTATACCAGAGGCCTAAATCAAAGCCATTTTAATGCACATTGTGCTCTTTTATCAGTAAACTTTAGGAACTTTTACATTTTTTTTTTTAAGAGTATTTTTTTGTACTGGTTGAATGATTCATATTATAAATATTTTTTTTTTTTTTGCTTTTTATGTTGAAAAGACACGTTTTATGATCTGTCGTGAAATAAATGTATTTTATTATATCTTAATTCTGTGTGCATCTATCCATTACCTGGTTAGAAATAAGAATATCTTTGCTAGTGTTTGTTCTTGGATGGAAGTGGGATACTGGCGGAAGACTTTGACTGTGTTCACACCAGATAGTCCTGGTGCTTGCAATACATTGGTCCATAGACCTTATAGATCCGAGGAGTGCCCTATTAGTATCTGGCAGAAGGCTTTGGCTGTGGTCACACCAGATACTCTTGGTATATGCACTATGTTGGTCCATAGACCTTATAGATCCCATAAACACTGGTGGCAACTTCATTACACACAGAAGGAAGAAGGAAACTTGGTGTCAAGGTGCCCGTTACGTGTCCCGCCATTATCAGCCAACACCGTCACCTTTGTTTGCAGTTGTTTCAAGAACAAGAGACTTGGACTACAGACTAGAGCGTCATCGGATCCAGGTTCTGTTTGGGATCCGATGACGCTCAGGTCTGAGTATGGAGGCCTTGTGGTGAGCACTTCAGTCCTGCCTTTGCTGTGGAGTATCACACTGCCCCCTGCTGGTGTGATGATCTGGGGAGCCATCACATATGACAATCGGTGACCCCTAGTAGTGACACGAGGGACACTAACAAGCGTACAGTACAATACATCCTGCAGCCACATGTGCTGTCTTTCACGGAAATGGACTGTTCAGTGAACCCAGGTGTGACCACATACAGCGCCACTTCTGTCCTGGGATAGGCTACTTGACATGAACCGCAATACCAGACACTGCCTATGGACAGGTGTGGCACCGTTTCAGGAGAGAAAGCTGATTTATTTGTCAGCCTGGATTACCCCTTTAAGTTGGACTGACATTTTATAGTTAGGTTGACCACCATGCAATTGATCGATTGTAGGTTTGAGTGACCATTAACTTGCCAGAGTGAACAGGCAGACCAGAGACATGTTATATCACAAAATATAATGGCAGGGGGGTCAGACATTTCTGTGAAGGTAAGGGAAGTCATACAAAGTGTGAATGTTTCATATTTGAAAAGGAAGACCATCTAAGTTGCTTCAAAGGGAATAAAAGGAAATATATATATATATACAGTATATATAATATATTATTATTCAAAAAACCGCCACAAATTCTGGAGTAAAAAAAGCAGCTTTTTCGTAGAGTGTGGCCTCAACCTAAAGAGGTTTTCTGAGATCAGAGTAGAGGTGGCCTAAGGATAGTTGGGCCCCCAACTATCAGCACCCCCATCGATCAGCTCTTTGAAGGGGCCTGGACAAGTGCTGCATCCCCTTTACTTTTCTGCATACACTTAATAGTGGCTGTGTCGGGTACCACAGCTTTATCCCGTTGACGTGATCCAGCACAGGCGCTACTTAATATACAGAGCAATGTAAACAAGGAAGAGGCCACTAGACTACCCGCAGCCCTAGTTGATGGGAAAGATTAGATAGTTGGATCCCAACCAGTCTGATAGTGAGAGCCTATTCCAGGGATAGGCAACCTTTGCACTCCAGCTGTTGTGAATCTTGTACTGCTATTCTTTGAACTCCTATAGAAGCGGATGGAGCAAGCTAGGAGTTGTGTTTTCACAGCAGCTGAAATGCCGGGTAAGGAAGGCCATCAAAGTTGTAGTCCTGGAAGTCCCCTTTAAGGCTGGGCTCACACTGGTCACATGGGTACCCACCGCGTGTTAATTATTGCTGGGTGTTTTATCAGTGGCGTTTAACCATTGTCTTATGTGTGAATACTCCACATACTCTACAATGATTGATATAAGCAATGACAGTCTCTGCCAGAATACGTTAGCACTATATTATAAAATATTGCATGTACTGTGTAGTGCCTGAAGGGCTGACATGTGAGATCCTCTATTGCCTGCCTATAGTGCTGCAGGAGGAGATGACAGATCAGGCTGCCTGCAGAATGAAGGCAGCAGGAGATTTCTACATAATCGAAGAGACAGGGAGGTAATGGAGGATTGTGCTTCCATATAAACAAGGCTTCCTGCTAGACTTTGATACCGCGACCATACTGCTCTCATAAAAAAGTTCTATAAAAGAAAAAAAGCATAAAAAGTAAAATATTAACTTCATGTTTTACAGTTTATAGTTACATGCTGTAAATCAGTTACAATATGGTCAGTACTCCTTTAGTATGTCTGCTACATGCCTAAATTATTTGCACGTACCTGGCTACTCATAGTGACTAATAAAGTGTGGACATTTTATGGGTAGGAAACATTTTTCTACAATCTCTCCAGCAAGACCAAAAAACTCTCCTAAGCAAGTAGTCTATATTAAAATCTTGTGCCATTTTGTGTATACAGCTCCTACATGGGCTTAAATGGTCAATAACTTTTCAGACAACTTAGTCTCATTTCTTAGGGCATGTGATTCTGGACCAAGATGTAATGCACTTTAATTAAAAACGTTACTGCTTTCTGGCTGAAAATTTCTCTAAAATTCCTGCCACTAGATGTCTCCCTTCTAGCTAATTTGCTGTTCATTCCTTGGTACTAGGGAAGTCCTGTCCATAGATTCCATTAAAAAAGCAAGACATTTTCACAGAGAGTAGAAGGAGGAGGGTCTGGTTTCCTCACACAGTGAATGCATTAGGGTGGGGATGTTTTTCCTCACAGCCTCTAAACATGTCTGCAAACTGCTTTGTCTGTGCCCTGAACTGAACATTCTGCAAACCTTGCAGCTTACAATGTAAGAAAAGTGTTTCATGTCCTTGTATCTACTTTTGGCTGCTTCTGATATTACAGATGGGATATTATTCACAGACAGCAAGCAGCTTTCCTGACTGTGCGCATAGCTTGCTCTATTTCTGTGTCATGCCTGCATGTATTTTACCTGTATTTGCAGTTTGGTGTTCCTGAATCTCCTATATTATGCACGCTTGGGCTTTTCCCAGCTATTTCTTTGCTATTGTACAGTTACTCCTGGCAGAATTACATGTACGTAAATGGATAGGTGAGGGGGCAGACCGCTCTTTATTATAGACAACCCCAGCCTGAAAGAGAATTGTAAACTGTGCCGTAGCACATGGGGATGCTAGCAGCAGAAAGATAGGACACCACGTATGAAGGCTTATACAGTCATAGAACAGACTGCCCAGCAAGACCACGTTATCACGATCGGTGGCGGCCCCAGCAGGCAGACCCACTACCAATCAGCAAGTCACCCCATATCCTGTGGATAAATTGAAGTAACCAGAATACGTCTTTAAATAGAGGATCGCCAGTAAGATTTGTGAAGTTGTTCCATTTGCCCAGTTTGTTGGTTGTATCTTTTCCCTAGAAAGCTGTGTGACAGCCCTTATGACAACTATCACAAAACATGGTGACGTGCTTTCCTAGAGCCCTGAAGGACAAATCTACTGTTCTAATTTTAAAGTGTGAATTGTATCAGTATAGAGCAAGGCAGCTTTACCATTCAGGAGTCTAGGAAAGTTGAGTGACTCTTTAATGGTGGACTAGATATCACAAAAGACTTTGCAGGGAGGCCAGCTCAAGGACTGTAGTAAATTGTATTTGCCTTACCTGGAAATGACTGTTTCTGGGCTATAGGCAGTCTTTTGTCTTAGCATGTCAGAGGGCTTGATATTCCGGTTACACCAAAAATAAGAAAACAACATAAACAGCATTACCATCAATCACAGCAAGCGGCCTGACCACAGGGCAAAATGCATGCACATGTCAATCACCGGCAGGCCATAGCTATCACATGGCAATCTGTTTCTCATGACCTGTACTGATTATATTCTGTATTATATTCCAACACTGCATTCTGCAGCCTTCAGAGCTGAAATCTCCCACCATACTTGCTAGCTCATTGTGTGCACAGAGCTTTTGGCATACATTTGGTTAATGCTAGTCTATGGCGACAGTCCCCGGTTGGCAGATCGTGATTTAAATCCAGATACCAGTTTACCAATCACTTTAGACCTGAGGCATTGGAAAGGGCAGGGTCTCCTTCACATCATCTATAATCAGGAGATTAGTCCAATGTGTTTGGTGCTACCTAGGTCTGAAGAGAACCTGGGAGTGATAAGTATATAAAAGGCCTGGGGTCTAAAAGGGGTATTCCCATCTCAAGGATCTTATCTATACTGCAAGCTTAGGTAAATTCAAAAGTTTTCCTAAACACATTGCTTTAGCAATGCTGCTTCGTTTGCCTGCTATGTGAGATTATTCCTTCCATTGTTTACATATCGTTGTCAAGACACCCGGCCTGTATCTGATAACTGGTCGTGTGACATGAACTCATTGCTCTCTGGAGGGGAGGGAGGCTGAGTGCTCTGTGTTACTTTCAGAACCGTTGTGTTCAGCTCTACCGTCAGGACAATCAGGTCAGCTAATTACAGTTTGCTGATAAAGTATCAGACAGTGTCAACTATCTCTCTATGTAAACACAAAGGCAACATTGAGCTTAATGCAAGAATATTGTCAGCATGGAGCATGTATTTTCCAACCCTGTGTAATGTAATATACATTTACTGTGCATATTTGATCTGCATTTATATTAGATTTCTAGTAATCATAATAAATAATTTCTCATGGTAAAGGCAATGTCTATATAAACTGAGGAACTTCATGGTGTCCTGTCCACCACTCAAAGCCCACCTTCCAGCTTGTTGAAGAATACAGGAAGTGAGAAAAAGAGACAGCAGGCAAACTACTGAGAGAGGGCTGAGACTAGAATGGATTGGTTTAAATCAGGTATGTTGTGGAACCAGTAAGTGGCGCTGACTCAGCTCTGGGAGTGTTAGCTGTGCAGTCTGTACTGAAAGTTGGAAGGTATGCTATGGGCGGAGAGGGACAGTGAAGGTACTTTATACTGCAACTAGAGGATGACATCAAAGGGGTTTTTCAGGATATACAGTTTTCCGCAAGGAGGCTAGATAAGGTGAAAAAAAACAAAAAAACCCATATTCACCTGTCCCGCTTCTCTGGTGTCTCACACCACAGTCCAGTCCTGCTGCTCCCGGGGTCTTGTTTTGGTGGAAGTCCTTGCTCCATGTGAATGGGCGTCATCCTGGTTCCTTTCCTTAGGCTGCTGATTGGCCTCAGCGGTCACATGAGGTGGGAACTTCCACTGGAAGAAGCACTGGGGCGTGGCTATACCAAACAGTCACGGTGAGGTGGGGACACCGAAGCATCAGGGACAGGTGAGTATGGGTTTTTTTTTTTTTGTCTTTCACCTTCCTCGGCCTTATTGCAGAAAACTGCATATCCAGAACAACCTGTTTAAACTGTTGGGGCAACTGGAGGGGGACATTATAATGTGAGGGCATACTGTATCTGGGCCCCTATAGGGGTTTTATACTGGTGGGGGCCCAAACAGACATGGGTGGGAATGGGTGGAGCCAAAGTGGAAGTGGGTGGGGCTGGGTAGTACTACAAATAAATTTGCCATTTTGGGCATAGCACGCTACACGTTGCGTCTCTGTTTCAGTCCTTTGAAAGCTGGCAGGTATGCCATTATATATTTTGGATTGGGGCCCCGGAGCTTCAAGTTACACCTCTGCTTGGCAACTCCTGTCCCAACCAGCACACAGATGTGTCTCTCCACACCTAATATCAGATGGGAGCAGAGAATGATTTGGCTAAAGACAACAACAAGGTCACTCCTATGTGTTTTTATTTGTAATATGTTTTATATCATTTAGAATGAATTACACATTTATACAAAATCCAGCTTTTCTTTATTTCTTAAAAATAACAGTATATATTAATTACAAATAACTTCCCATATATCTGCAGCCCCAGCCCGCCCTCTTCTGTCACGCTTTTCGCCATTTTTACATCATTTTATTATATATATACCATAGAGACGTCACACAAGAGACAGTCTATCCGATAGGCGGCTCTATGGTGCTCAGTGATCAGCAGAGGGGCCGTTAGGTCCTCCAGCGTCTACTCAGCCAATGGCAGCAGGTTATTGCTTGCCCGTAGCGCTGGATGGGCGTGTCTGGGCGTATCATGTGGTCCTGAAGTAGTGGTGGTACATCCACGCATGCGCCTGGGACAGGGAGACGCAGAGGAGACCTTCAGCTGGGGACAGGTGACAGGGGCCGGGGTCGTGAGTCAGTGTGTCGTGATGGAGAGAATGATGTCTGGTGGTGGTGTCAGCTGTGTGCAGGTGGGGAAGGGGCTGTGTAGTGCTGTGATAGTAGGTCACCCTCGTGTATTCTAGTGATGGATGGCTATATACAGGGGAGGGGGCTGTGTGTGGAGTGGTGAGACAGCAAGACATCCCCACAACTGAGGAGAGAGAGAGAGGGGGTGTGTATATTTATGCAATGCTGTGCACAAGTGTGGTGTGTGTAATATATATATATATATATATATATATATATATATATATATATATATATATATATATACACACAAGAGGAGAGTATAATATATATAAGGTTATCATCACCTGATATACAAGAAGTAATGTCATTAATGATACATCAGGCTGACCGGACATAACCGGGGTGTAGTGAGCCGCCTTCTGGATCTACACCCAACAGATGCGCGGGCTCCAGTTAGATGGGGAGGGGGCGTGCGCGGGGTCCAGTTAGATGGGGGGGGGGGTGCGCGGGGTCCAGTTAGATGGGGAGGGGGCGTGCGCGGGGCCAGTTAGATGGGGAGGGGGCGTGCGCGGGGCCAGTTAGATGGGGGGGGGCGGCGCGGGGCCAGAGATGGGGGGGGGCGTGCGCGGGGCCAGAGATGGCGAGGGGCGTGCGCGGGGCCAGTTAGATGGCGAGGGGGCGTGCTCGGGGTCCAGTTAGATGGGGAGGGGGAGATGCGCGGGGCCAGTTAGATGGGGAGGGGGCGATGCGCGGGGGGCCAGTTAGATGGGGGAGGGGGCGATGCGCGGGGGCCAGTTAGATGGGGAGGGGGCGATGCGCGGGGGCCAGTTAGATGGGGAGGGGGGGATGCGCGGGGGCCAGTTAGATGGGGAGGGGGCGTGCGCGGGGCCAGTTAGATGGGGAGGGGGCGATGCGCGGGGTCCAGTTAGATGGCGAGGGGGGATGCGCGGGGTCCAGTTAGATGGCGAGGGGGCGATGCTCGGGGTCCAGTTAGATGGGGAGGGGGAGATGCGCGGGGTCCAGTTAGATGGGGAGGGGGCGTGCGCGGGGGCCAGTTAGATGGGGGAGGGGGCGATGCGCGGGGGCCAGTTAGATGGGGGGGGGGGGAGGGTGCGCGGGGGCCAGTTAGATGGGGAGGGGGCGATGCGCGGGGGCCAGTTAGATGGGGAGGGGGGAGGGGGGGGGGTGCGCGGGGGCCAGTTAGATGGGGAGGGGAATAAATACATAGCACACTAATATGTAGAATGTATGTATATGGGGAGAGGGTATTGGTACATAGTACAGTTATGGATAGGATAGGTTATATGCACATCTTGGGGTGATATTTATTTCCAAATAAAAAAAATGAATATAATAGGTTTTATGCACATGAGGAGGGGGCATGCTTTATTCTACATTGATATATTAAGGGTATTCGCTTAGGGAAGGAGTATCCTCACATAGTAAACTGATACATAGGGTGTTTGCACATAGGTTAATGAGACGTATGGGGAGACAGTGTCCATACATGTACATGGGGAGGGGTCTGTCCTTAGATAGTACAATGATATATGTGGTGTATATGCTACAATCACTAGGGGACAGAGTATCCTTACATACTACACTGATAAATAGGGGTGAGGGTGTGCTTGTATAGTGGTGTGTATGAACATGAGTAAGGGGTCTCCTGAAAGAGAACTGTGATGCATGGGGCTATAGTGATGTAGAATAAAGATTTTGTAGGTTGTATGCACATGGGGAGATGGTAACCTCATATGGGGGTATTCAGTTAGGGTAGGGGGTGTCCTAACATAGTACATTGTTAAGTAGGGTGTGTCTAATTCTGTTTCACATTGTACAATAGATTTTAGGGTGCAAGTATATGGAGTGAAACTCACATATTATACTAATAAATGGGGTTATCCCTGTATAATCCTGTAATATGCAGGGGGTCTTCACTTGGAAGGGAGTCCAGTCTTCTGATATATGTGGTGTGTATATGTGGGGGCATCATTACATATTACTGATATTTATGGTGCATAGATGTGAATATGTTAATGGGGTGGGGGACTGGGTATGGTGATGATGTAGTCATGTGGTACGTGTCATACAGGCATAGGATATTTATAAATCAGGGGGTTATCTTTATATAGCACAGTGATAAGGGACTGTGTATATAGCATCGGTATGCAGGGTTATCTTCACATAGTATATAATATAGACATTGCATATACATGAAGAGGGGACTGTGTACAGTACACAAGAGGTTATCCTCACCTAGAGTAGTGATAACCCCTACATAGTCTCCTATCTTCATATAGTATATTATATAGACATTGCATATATTTGTACAGTACATGAGAGGAGACTGTATACGGGTTATCTTCACATACTACATTATCAATTGTACTGTACATATACCAAAGGAGGGGGACTTTGTACAGTATGGGTGGTTATCCTCACATAGTATAGTGGTATGTAGGGTGTATACATTGGGGGGGCTCCCTTGGTTACTATACAGTGAGGAAAAAAAGTATTTAGTCAGCCACCAATTTTGCAAGTTCTCCCACTTAAAAAGATGAGGCCGGCCTGTAATTGTCATCATAGGTAGACCTCAACTATGAGAGACAAAATGAGAAAACAAATCCAGAAAATCACATTGTCTGATTTTTAAAGAATTTATTTGCAAATTTTGGTGGAAAATAAGTATTTGGTCAGATGAAACCAAAGTAGAACTGTTTGGTAGAAACACATGTATTGTGAGATTCTGAGTGCAAACCTCCTTCCATCAGCAAGGGCATTGAAGATGAAATGTGGCTGGGTCTTTCAGCATGACAATGATCCCAAGCACACCGCCAGGGCAACGAAGGAGCGGCTTCGTAAGAAGCATTTCAAGGTCCTGGAGTGGCCTAGCCAGTCTCCAGATCTCAACCCCATAGAAAACCTCTGGAGGGAGTGGAAAGTCCGTGTTGCCCAGCGACAGCCCCAAAACATCACTGCTCTAGAGGAGATCTGCATGGAGGAATGGGCCAACATACCAGCAACAGTGTGTGCCAACCTTGTGAAGACTTACAGAAAATGTCTGACCTCTGTCATTGCCAACAAAGGATATATAACAAAGTATTGAGATGAACTTTTGTTATTGACCAAATACTTATTTTCCACCGTAATTTGCAAATAAATTCTTTAAAAATCAGACAATGTGATTTCCTGGATTTGTTTTCTCATTTTGTCTCTCATAGTTGAGGTCTACCTATGATGACAATTACAGGCCGGCCTCATCCTTTTAAGTGGGAGAACTTGCACAATTGGTGGCTGACTAAATACTTTCCCTCACTATACATAATGTGGTCATCCCCCAGGACACAGACCCAGTGGTGTTGACATGTCTGTATATCACAGAGGTCATACAGCCTCAGATGACGGTGACGCTGTTTCATGTGACTGACGGGCATGGTAGGAGAGTAAACATACAGCCCGACATGTGAAGGACAGAGTACAGTTATATTTAAAGGGGCAGTAAGCCATAAGGTTGTATATTGTTTTCTGTTATCAGTCATTTCAGACTAGGCACAGGCTGCCTGTTGTCCAATGAGATCTCTGCTTTACCATGTCTCCTATATACTGGTACAGCTCTGCTACATCTATAAGAATATGGATTCCCCAAATTCTTTGAGTAGTCCCTGCTTTGGTCAGACACAAGGGAAAACTGTAGAGATCCAACCCGTTGAACATACCCGCTATGCTATGCCCCCCACCCTAGCAGTGCGCCATGCCCTGGTGTGGTGGCTTTAGATAAAGTGGGTGGAACAGTTCACACAAGGAAAACCTGTGATACTGGTTGTCACATTACTCTGAGACAGATCAAGGAAAGTGTCCTCGTAGCGTACCCCCTGGGGGACAGCAGCCCCTGCAAACCAGTGGTGTAATATCACCCGTCTGCTCCACCAGCACGTAATGTACATTGTTCATCCTGATCCTCCTGCTTCATGAAGAGAGCCAGAGCTACATTGAAGGCTGACACGTCCACAGGACGGGGTGCCTCCAGGTCATGGATTAGTTCTAGGCTATCACTTGCTGCCGTTTCCATACTTTCCATTACAACTGTGAATATACTGGTATTATCATGTATATCCCTGCCTGCTGTCTCTGTCCGTATCATTGTATAATGGCTCTAGATACAGTGACGGGCATCAGCAGACAGCTGGCACCGCTATGCCAACCTACTTAGATGTCATTAAGTAGAGACTACATCTGGCTAATGATGTGTGTAAAGAGTTAATTAACATGGAGTCTGATTTTAGGATAAGGGATGGCCCTGATGTCAATGACTTGTGATCCGGATATGTATACACCAGTAGGACTCCAGTAATCCGGCACTTCGACCACCAAGGTGCTGGACTGTCGGAATGTTCTACACTAGTGTCTGGCTGCAGGTTCATGGGGGACTCTCGTCTTGTGTGTAGGTCCAATCCATCCTACCTAACTGGATCCTAACCGTAGTGGAGCGATCAGTTCTCCAGCTTGCTGTCAGTGAATGTCACCTGTCTTATATAGGGTAGGGCTACACGGCGACTTTGGCTGCTACGCCTGTCATATGGCTAAAGATCACTGTGCCGCTCTGTGACAATGTAAGCGAATGGAGTTGCAAAGTGATCCTGAGGGGGCTGCAAAAAGGTCACTAGATTCTGCAGTCATGCAATGCGACGCCATTCACTTACACAGTGTAGTAGTCACAGGGCAACAATGTGATTTTTGGCTGCGGTCAAAGTCACATTGTAGCCCTGCCTTACACCTGGAGGCTGCAAACCTCCAATTGTATCCTGTCTAGACAGCCTTATACACGTGTCCTGCGCTGATACATTGTAACGACAGGAGGGAGCATCTCATGGTTAGAAGATTGTATAGACTAGGTACAGGATTCTAGAGGAGTGTCACCATTCACTGACCACACGCAGAGATCTCAACAATAAGAAGATCACAAAGTATAGTAAAGGGTGCTGAATATTTCGGTATACAGCGATTCTGACCCCCTATGACTTCACTGTGATGATCGGAGGGCTCTGACCTCTGGACCGGTTTCGTACTGTGTCCTCTCTTTCTTTTCCTGGTCACCTGACTGTGCCAGGATTTGCAGCATGGTCACTTTCAGTTAACTGGATCCCTGCCCAGCAGATGGTCAGGGCGTCCCTGTGCAGAGCTGCGGTGCTGGTCCTTTTCAGTCTCAGGATGGGTGGGGGCCTCAGAGGTCAGATCCCCTCCAATAACTTTGTAGTATATGATCCCTTTTAGTTGGGACTTGGCTGAGGCCCCTGTGCGCACCTCATGGATAGCCCTGTAATTTAGGCATCGGTCATATGATGGTCCCCAATAGACCACTGGGGCCATTGTAGTTGTTGGCATACTGACAGCACTAGTTTTGCTGCCAGAGGCTCCATATAGCAGTGTGAACAGAGCCCAACCTCTGCATTGTGCAGCTTTTTAGATGTCCTGAAATCACTTGCTGTTATTCTGGGACTATTTCGGCCCCCATGCCGGATTATGAGACTGTCCAGACTGTCTGTATTTCCACCCGTTGGACCAGGGATTACGTCCAGCTCTTGCACTGGTGTCTTCAGCATCTCCGAAGCCTCCTTGTGTATTCTGATCTTTTAAAGGGATTAGATCATGTAAAATAAGAGGCTTACAGCACCCTGGACGAGGCTGGCCGAGCCCTTGTGGACAGTCGTGTCACTGCACCGGATCACGTATGTGGCCCGGCACTGAATTCTCTAGGACGCAAGGACACAACCCTTACCATGCCTAGCAGGAGTGACAATGCAGTGCCATTGTTAGCTGTCGCTCTGCAGAAGTGTCGGTGCTGTGTGCTACTGCCGTTCCACCAACTCTTCCTCCCCCCACGGATTTTTCCAAGATCTCGGCCGTCAGTAACGGCATTAAAGTTGGCAAGTAAAGTTTCCTTTAGATTTGCGTCGTGTAACAGCAGAGGCCTCATGGGGGAAACCATCCCAGACCACTCGGAAAGTCTGATACTGGTTTTAACCTCTTAAAGGCCATCATGTGATTGGGCCTTTAAAGGGATTTTCCAGGTCTTCTCTGAATGCCAAGCAGAGTACTGTACATTGCGAAGGCTCGTGGGCGCCTTTCATACAGCTGATCGGGGGTGTCCGACTCCGACCAATCACATATACTAAGAATAGGCCATTGATATTAAAATAACAGAAAATCCCTTTAAGGGTACAGCGATTATATATTTTTTCACCACATTTCATGGCCTGTAATATATCTATTTTTATCTACTTAGATATACAAGTACTTGTTTTTTGTGAGACTTGTATTTTGTAATGGCACCATTTTGGGTTACCTGTAGTATATTGAGTATCCGTCAGTGGAGCTGTATGAGATGCGGAATGACTTGTAGTTTTCTAGTGTTTTTTTTTTTTTTTTAATTATTTCTCCATTTGATGACCACCATATTACCCTTGTACTTCATTGTTAAAGGGGGTGTCCGGGGATTGGTAATTAACTTGCCTGTCCCAGGTTATTGCAGATGAGGGACCCGTCTTGCCCCCATTCCATAGGTAATTAATTGAGATCGGTGGAGGAGGGGGAAGAGTGACCCCCGAGGCTGAACGCAACTTCGGATCACATGACGCAGGGGTTGTGACATGGCTGGAACCCTCGGAGCTTTCATCTGCAATAACCATGATTGCCAATCCCCGGACAACCCCTTTAAGACAGCGGACACCTGGTTTGGCCTAGTGACTCCACAGCCCTGGGGCTGAACTTAGTTTTGTCTCCCTTGTCAATTAATGTCAGTGGGGTCCGTTGGGCATCTACGACGGATCAGAATAATGGACACCCGACATATATGTGAACATAGCATAAGGGACATTGAGCTAAGGTTTATGGGATTAAGACACGTGGACCTTGGGAACCATTTACACAACTCCAAGAGCCGGATTTTTTTTTTTTTTTTTTTTAGTATTAGTAGTCAATAGGGAACAGCCCAAATAATTAATCCTCATTAACCAATGTTATAGTAGTAGGTATTGGCTCCGTGGCTCCTGGGACTTACCCATCAGGTATATCCGTGCGGTATGAGGAAGAGAATCTACCATGTTACTGAAACTTACTGTTCTTTATCTCCCCTCTAGAACCATGGCCGTACCACCAAACTACGCAGACCTGGGCAAATCTGCCCGTGACGTTTTCAACAAAGGATATGGTAAGTGAAGTGAAAACTTACAAAATATATGTCAGCGGTAAGTCGCTTCACACAGCTGTGAGTTCCCGTCGTAGCCATGTGCAGTGTCTGATGTGTAGTCTTAAAGGGATTGTCCCAACCCTAGCATTACATTATATTACATTATGTTTGGGTAAACTGCCTGATATGTGACTTTATGGTGACGGACTGTCTCCTTGCCATAGGGTTTGGGCTCGTGAAGTTGGATCTCAAAACTAAATCCTCCAGTGGAGTGGTGAGTAGCTGTTGTGTGATGTGTAGAGACTCAGCAGAGCTGGGTTTGGCATCTACCTTTATTGGTGCACTGGCACTAGATTTTCAGATTTCCCTGCAGTCCTGTGTAAAAGACTACGTAGAAGTGCCAGGTGACAAACCCAGCTCTGAGAATGTCGTAGTTGGGGAGTGCTTGGGTTATGATGTATTGGATATAACGTGGTCTTTTCTCCTTTCCCTTCATGCTGCTTGGGATCTTACAGATGGTAAGCCATGATGGCACTATAGTGCCATACTATATAGGATTTGCAGGAGAGCTGCCCCCCCCCTTAGCTCTTATCACATCTTGTATATAGACTGATCTGCTCCACGTACCTTCCACTCCACCTGCGTTCCCTCACGTAGCTGTATCTCCACTTTTCTCACTGGGACCTTCATATTACAATTGTAGGAGTTCACGAGCAGCGGATCATCCAACACGGATACGGGTAAAGCATCTGGAAGCCTGGAGACCAAGTACAAGCTGCAGGAGGCAGGGATCACCTTCACCCAGAAGTGGAACACAGACAACACCTTGGGGACCGAGGTCGCCTTAGAAGACAAGGTGAGATACGGCTGCTGTTCTGGGTGTATCGCCTGAAGCTTGAGCATAGCAAGGGCAGTGTTTAATACATTTTCTTCTTATTTATGCAGTTGGCTAAGGGCTTGAAGCTGGCGCTGGATTCCACATTTGTACCCAATACTGGGTGAGTGGCGTTGCTTTACCCCTTTGTTGTATCACTATTGGTGCCCGTACACATAAGGTAAAAGTTGTACTAATGGGCCAACTATCTGATGTATATGGGGGATGTCTTAACAATCCCCTGATGGGGTAGAAGAATTGGGCAAGATGAGTCAAGTGTGCATGTGAATGAGGGAGCCAGGAAGAATAACTGTCCATTTGAAGGTGTATGGGCACATTACCTAAAAGGGGCTCTCCAGGGAATCTCTGAACATTTTTTCTTCCACCGTTTAGTTGTCAGACATGGGGGATCAGGGCTGGTTCTGACTGTGGTTTAGTTGATTGGGACCAGCACTAGACCTCCAAGTCGCTCCACCTCCTCCCATACTTACTACTTGTTACCTGTACTATGGAGGGCTGGTGGAGTACATCATTATAATAAAGCCAGCCCCCATTTTACAGGGAGAAGAGGAAAGAGGCAGAGCAGCCCAGGGGCCTGGTGCTGAACATGTGACCCCTAGGTTCAGTGCCTAAAACCCCAGAAGAAGCAAGTGTCCATAGACTCCATGGAGAAACCCTTTAACGTCTTGCACTTCCTGCTTCAAGCCAAGAAGCTGCTAATGGCACTGCAGAACCCCAAACTCCTTCTCCATATGGATGGCATGTCACCAGGCCACGGCGACCATGTCATCCATGGTGATGTTACCTCTGTGGATGGCAACTGCCCACTGTGGCCAAGAGCTATGGCAACACTGAGCCAAAAATAAGACTGCCCAAATATGTTGTGTGTGACCATTTCTATAGCCCACATACCCCAAATTCCCCCAACCCTAACATCAGAGTAGTGACATGATCTCTACATCAGACCCCAAAATTGTATACAGATGCCCCAAACAACTTAGCATTTTCCAGTACAAACCAGTCACCAGTCTACAGAGTCCCAGAGACCTTGGCATGGATCCCAGTTTGGGAAACTCTGACTTAGATAATTTTTTTTTTTTTTCATGTGCCAGTAAGAAGAGTGCCAAACTGAAGACCTCCTACAAGAGAGAGTATGCCAACCTAGGAGTCGATGTGGACCTGGACCTGGCTGGTCCCACTATACATGGCTGGGCTGTCCTGGGCTACCAAGGCTGGTTAGCTGGGTACCAGATGGCCTTTGACACTGCCAAGTCCAGACTGGCACAGAACAACTTTGCACTGGGCTACACGGCGGGAGACTTCCAGCTGCACACTAACGTGTAAGTATTGTGTATAAAGGTATATTAATGGATAGTATGCCTTCCCCCATGACATTGGCATCTGTCCTCTCTTACTAGGAATGATGGCACAGAGTTTGGTGGGTCTATCTACCAGAAGGTCAATAAGGACGTGGAGACCTCTGTGAGCCTGGCATGGAGTGCAGGCAGCAACAACACTCGTTTTGGCATCGGAGCCAAGTACCAACTGGACTCAAACACTACACTCTCTGTAAGTATGCAGAAAGGAAGGGATGGCTGCATCCAACTTGAAAGAATAGGCCCCAAACTTTTACTGTACTGACCATACAAATTCCCATAACTTAACAGGGGCTATCCAGGAGTAGAAAACATGGCTGCTCTCTTTCAGAAATGACATCATGCCGAAATGAATGGGACTGAGCTGCAGCATGGCCATGTGATCAACGGATGTGATGTCACTGCCTGAGAAGAGGAGGGGGAGCTCTTTCTGAAAGAGAGCAGTCATGTTTTCTACTCCTGGATAGCCCCTTTAACCCATGAAACAACTGTGTAACCAGTGGACAATGGACATGTCCCTGTTCATTGGATTCAAGATAGTATGGGGCAGATTTACTAATGTCAGTTTTCGTAGGCCCAGAGGCGGTGGAGGGTGTGCCTCGTGTATGACTAGGTGAACTCTCCGCCAGGTTGTTCGTCTCAGAGATGAAATGAAATGAAATGAAAGCCAGGTTGTAGCTGGCGTACATTTACTGCATTATTTACGCCAGATTTTTGGTGTAAATGATAAACTTGCTCGCTCTTGGGAAATTGGAGAAGGCGGCACATTGGATCCTCCATTACTGAGATATGGCTGTTTTTGTCAATATACAAATGAGACCTTTGGAGAAATGAGGGCATTGTGGAGCAAAGGTAACACCCTCATTGCACCAAAGAGCTCATTTGCATAGTGACAAAAACAGCCATATCTCAGGCTCCAATTCATAAGGGGAAAACACTGTTAGGTTAGGGTCACCTGAATCAATTTATCTGAGGGCTGGAGTGATATGCTGGGCTCTGGTGACACACTCCTCTTTAAGATTTCTGCTGAGACTCCATTAGCACATGCATTGCTCTATGTAGGATGGAGTCCATCATGAGTGCACAGACTAGGCTGGACAAGCCATCATTAATATATTCCCTTTACTATCTGCTAACATGGCTCTATTTCCTCCTAGGCCAAAGTTAACAATGCCAGCCTGATTGGAGTGGGCTACACACAGAGCCTGCGACCTGGTACGTGCCTAATCTCTGTAGGGTCTGGTCACTTGTCATCTGTCTTTTGTGTGATTTAGTTGATCTAATCTCAGCCTCATTACATGTGTGTGCAGAGAACAGATGCCATCATTAACCCTTTATATGACAGCCTTTTTTTTTTTTTATATATATATATTTTCTCCTCTTTGCATTTCACCAGCCGTATATATATTTTTTTTTTTGTGAAACATATATTTTATTCATTGATGTGCATATGAGGCTCCTTGCTCGGAAGACATGGGGCAGAGATATGAAAACTAGCATTATTCACACCAGTCTTGGCTCCATTGCTCACGGAGGGTGCGCAGGATACCTAATGTGTTGTGTTTTTTTTTTTATGCTAAATGAAAGGTGTTTTTGTTTTTTTTTGCTTTTTGACTTCAGGTTAAAGTTTGACTATAAAGTACTAGCATACATGTGCTGGTGATTTGGGACACTAGATCACCCGCTGTTCCAAATCACCCTGTTGTATGTAAAGTCATCCATGCCACACTAAAAATAAAAAACCTTTAGGCCGGGGCTCCATGTGGCATGAACGGCGCAAATCCCATCCACACATTGCAGAAAAATACCCCCAGCGGAAATGCTGCAATTTCCAAAATCGTTTTTGCAAAATAGCAGCATATCAATTATTCATACGCAACTGCTGGTGGTTTCCCTATAGGAATAATTGAATCAGAAAGTCCACAGAGGAAAACTCTGCAAACTTTCAGTGAAAAGCGCTGCGGGAAAAACCACCATGCGGTTTTTTTTTTTTTCTTGCTGCAACCCCGCTATGCGGGGCCTTATACTCACTGAGTTCCATTTTTCCTGGTACTCACTCAGTTCTTCAGGAGTACACCTTGCTTTCAGTACACAAGCATCAGGTGAAGAACTGTGCAGGTGTCAGAGATGAGTCCGATGAGACTCCCCTCTAGTTTTGGCATTTTTTACAGATAGCATGTGATTTTTTCCATGTAATTCTTCTCTTCCCAGGAGTGAAGCTGACCCTGTCTGCTCTGATCAACGCAAAGAACTTTAGCGCCGGAGGCCACAAGGTGGGGCTGGGCTTTGAGCTGGAAGCATAATATGGTAGTACGTCGTCTATGAAGATCCACCAGCCCTGACCCTTCTCCCCTCCAGAGACTTCCACAAAACAGATGTGATATCACGTTCACACAGAGCATGAGATGTACAAGCAGCGCTGAGATGTGTCCTGTTAAGGAGCAGCCATTCACGTGGCTGCAGGAACGGACAACACTGCCCCTGGTGGCCACCTTGATGTCCTTCAAGGATCTGCAGAGGTGCTGAAAAGTCCATAAATCCCATTAAAAAACAAAAAGCCAAACGCTGCTCTGTTATCCCTTGAGTACTGTGTGAATATGTGACTCTTCCCCACCCCCAGTCTATATTGCGGCAGCATTAGGTCATTACTTTCCCCCATACACTATGTACCGCCTGGACTAGGGTTATGAAGCCACATTTCTCAAGCCTGGAAGTTTCTGTTTAGTTCTCCGATGTATTTGAGCAGTCATTATAGGTCATGGCACCCTAGGTTTATTACACTACCCTGCCCCCAGATAGTTGTGTGCGGACATCGGGGTGGGGGAGGGTCCCTGCTCTATACAGCTCACATACTACAGTGAGCAGCAGCTGTGCACGCCCCATTGTCCAAAGTGTAACATGAAGTAACTTAATATTGAAGTATTGTAATAAAGATGGCCACCCACACATTGGATGGAGTAGTCCTGGTCTCTTTACTAGTGTGTATGTGAAAGCTTCATTTGTGCCGAGATCCTGGTATGTTGTGTACAGGCAGCTACACGACCTTGAAAAAGGACTAGCAAAACTAGAGTTATTTAGTTTGGAAAGTGTCTTTAGGGGTAAGCTCATAACTTTGTATAAAAATGTCAATGGTCAGTAATAGGATACATGCTTGGATGACATCGGGGCTGCCTGATATGCTGTGGATCCAGTAGGTGGCACTGTATCCTGTGACTGTTAGTAGGAGGCACCACCTGCTATATCCACATCATACCAGGTGGGGTTGCATATAGGAGAGGCAGAGTTAGTCTCTACTACAACACAACACCCGAAAATGCAGAGGCAGGGTGTGTGTGTGTTAACTCTGGCATGCAGTGCCACCTACTGAATCCATGTCACACCTCATTTAAATCACTCCATTGTAGACTCAACCCTATGACTAGTGCCACCTACAGTTAGCTACTATTCAGTAGGATGGCAGGGGTCAGACCCCCAGCGGATCATCTGCTTGAAGGGCCTGCAGCCTCTTTAGTACTTGCCAAGCACAGTGCTGTACATTTGTACAGAGGCTGTGCTTGGCATCACAGCTCTGCTTACTAACCTGAATGGGACTGAGCTGCGCTCAAGGATGGTTATGTCACATGGCCTGTAAAATGTCAGACCCCCACATATCTTCAATTGACCTATCCTGGAAAACCCTTTTAAAAGATTTCTGCCCAGGACTGTATCTACAACTAGGGTCATCCATTAGATCCAGAAGGTTTCTGTGTCAACTTAGAGGTATTTGAAACTTTTCTTGCAAAATATCCTCAATGTGGAATCGTTCCACACAGGTATTGTAACTGGAAAATTCCACATCGCTTTCATTTTGGCTTTGTCAAGCTGAGCTCTGTAGGAGAGGAGATGGAACTACATGGGCTGAACTTAGACCATAGTTGAGTTTGAGGACTATGTATATCATATTCATTGCTCATTTATGATCGATACAACATTTGCCATTTACTTATATATGGCAGCACCTGGTGTTCAAAGTGTATAGCAAGGTGCAGGTTAGCTGAGTGCTGGTGGACACATGCTCAGTCACTCTGCACAGCCATGTGGAGCAGGTCTTTGGTCAGAGTACTGCGCGTGGCTCCGACCTCACACCAGGAGGACAATATAAATGTACAAAAAGCAGCGAGAGAGAAAATGCCCAAACTGCAGGCTACACACCTGTCTAGTCGTACAACATGTTACCTGCACTGAGTGATACTGAAGTCCTACAAGGTATATGCAGGTTGTGAGAAGTCAGACATGTGGAGGAACACCAGGATATATTACAGCTAGAGGCTCGTGCTTTTATTATACAGCCATCATCAGTCACATGATATAAATAACCCAAGATAAAGCAGAGGGGACTTTCTAATACACTATCATTACTACTGTGTGCAGAAATCATAGGCAGTTACACTAGCTTCACACTAGCTTAGTGCTGGATAGGGCAGGACTCACAGGCTCTCGATCAGTCAAGGCAATAGTACTTGCAAATACTGACTGAAACCATAGAACGCTATATATATTCCCAACCCCAGCCTCAGAAGAATCTTCATCTCCTGGAAAACTCCTTTAACTGGCCCTAAGTATTATATCCCTTCAATACAGACAAGTCTGGCTCATAGTCACACCGAATTTCTACAATCTTATCACATGCATCTAAAAATTAAAGAAAAAAAAAGTTTAAAAATCCTCACACGTGCCCTCACTCTCCTCTGTATTACTTCTCCGCCCAGATGAGACGCGGCTTCTTACTGCATAAAATGTAAGGAAAAGAAATCTTTCCACTTTAAATGTAAATCAACTATTTTACATATAAGCCCCATGTTTTCTTCTTGCATGCGTTACATTACATCAATACCCCCTGCTCCGGGGGTTCTTCCAATAACCTAATAGCAACATTATAACCAAAATCAACTCATAAATGAATTAAAAACCATAAAAAAAAAATTAACCATAACTTACTAAAAATAAATGACATCATAATGCACATTCAGCAAAGAAAACACTCCATGTCATGTGTATGTATACTCCTACACCTGGGATAATGCAATGCAAAGGTTGAAAGCCGCCTGGCCGCAGCAGGGTTAATACCCATGGCAAACAGCAACCGATTTTGGCCGCTGCTACGTGTGGCCATAGCCTGGGAGAGGATGTCAGCCCTCCTGACTTGTCTATTGGACCAGTTATTTGTATCTGCTATTAAAGGGGTTGTCTGACCCCCAACTGCATATTTCATACCGATGACTTATCCACAGGGTAGGTCATCCCTGTGTGATCTGTGGTGGTCCTACATCCTACCCTGCACAGGCCGGTTATAGTAGTGCAGAAGTGGCTCTGCTGCTATTCAAGTATTAGGAGTGGTGCGGCAGTACCCCAGCCCCGTCACTATGCAGTGGACTTTCACTTCAATAACAGCAGACTTGTACACACTCCCCATCGCTGCTCCTGGCGTCTGGAGGCAGCTAGAGCAGCTGATCTGTGTGGGGTCCAGGTGTTGGTCCCCAATAGGTCATCATTATGAAATATACATCTGGGCCTGGGCAACCCCTTTAAATGATTCTGAAACATCTTTTCTTAGAACGTCATTTTGTGATGTTCCTCTTTTGTTCCTCCTGGAAATATATGAATTAATCTATGACTTGTTATAGGGTGTGTCCCTACATACTCTGACACTGTCCAATCATTGCTGACTGTGTTAAGCCTGCTAACTGTGTATGGTAACGCCAAGTTGTCTATTCATACATTTCCAGGAGGAATAACAGATGGATGGCACAAGAGTGAGTGAGGTCTAAGTATTGTCCAGAACTGTTATTTCCTAGGAATTACAAGTATTTACTAAATTAAGACATTTCTCTAGTCACATGATTTGGGTTAAAAAGTTTCCATGAGGAGGTTCTGGATTTCACGTATCAGAGCCTCCACATACATGTTAAATAACACTGCACATATGTAACAGCTTCACATGCCATATACCTGACTACTAGCACTCACACAGCACACAAGCTTATGTATCACACTACACGTTGTATCACTGGAAGAGGATGTGACATTACAGATCTTGCAGTAGCAGCATAACCTTGTAGTGTGAACAGGACATTGGTCAGCTGCCGGCTTTCACTCGCTGCGTTCCTTTGGTTCGCGGTATTTATACTGGATGTAATCGAAGATGTCTTTCTCGCTGTCTATCAGTAGAGGTTCACCCGCTATTCCTGGGAGGAGAAATAGAGGAGGATATTGAATGTCACTTCTTATGGGCAAGTGTCATCTGACAGATGGGCCACCCTCATGTACATACGTTTGGCTTTGCTCAAGTGCATGCTATTTTAATGGAATATAAAGCAGCTGCCAGACAACCATGGCGCCGCTTATCTTTGGAAAAGAAACAACTGATATCCCCTAGTTCAGAGTTTCTCAAAACTTTTCAAGCGCAATATCCCCTACTGAGAAAAAGCCCCAACCCAATACCACCAAAGTAGCGATCATTCATCAATGTTAATAAAATAAGGCTTTGCTTGGAGTCTCTCTTAGCAATTATGTAATGGCCTCCTCAGTGTCCCCACATGTAGTGTAATCTCCTCCTCAGTGCCCCCTCACTTGTAGCGTAATGTCCTCCTCAGTGCCCCCACATGTAGTGTAATGTCCTCCTTAGTAACCCCACTTGTAGTATAATGGCACCCTCGGTGCCCCCTCACTTGTAGCGTAATGTCCTCCTCAGTGCCCCCACATGTAGCGTAATGTCCTCCTCAGTGTCCCCCCCACTTGTAGTATAATGTCCTCAGCGTCCCCCTCACTTGTAGCGTAATGTCCTCCTTAGTGCCCCCACATGTAGTGTAATGTCCTCCTTAGAGACCCCACTTGTAGTATAATGGCACCCTTGGTGCCCCCACATGTAGTGTAATGTCCTCCTCAGTGCCCCCACATGTAGTGTAATGTCCTCCTCAGTGACCCCACTTGTAGTATAATGTCCTATTCAGTGTCGCCCCACTTGAAGTGTAATGTCCTCCTCAGTGCCCCCACCTGTAGTATAACCTCCTCCTCAGTGCCCCCACCTGTAGTACAATGGCCCCCTCAGTACCCCCACCTGTAGTACAATGGCCCCCTCAGTACCCCCTCCACTTGTAGTATAATGGCCCCCTCAGTGCTCCCACACCCAGAGATGTTTAAGAGGCTGATGATGAGGCTTCATTCATCACTCTACTCCATACTTCCTTCTCTGCTCCTGGACCTGCTGTGACGTTCGCACTCGGCACCCGCAGCAGAGAGGAAGTTGGGAGGTTAATGGTAATGAATGCAGCACACCACTCCCCGGGGCGCCTGTAAGTGCAATGAGCGCCTCCATCAGTACTGATCTATCCTGGGCTTTTGGAGGAAGGGTCAGAGGACAATTGTTCTCAGGTATGATGCATACCCCAAGAGATTCTCTGGGGAACGAGTACCACAGGTTGTGAACCACTGCTCTAGTTCATCTAGTTTACAGCTCTGTGTGTACATAGCTCTACATACTGGAATTCTACAATGCAGGCAGGAATCTGAAAAATTAACAAGCAAAGGTAATAAAGCTGACCTGTGACTCCCAGAGGGCGCAGGGTGTATTCATTCAAGGTGAAGCCTTTCTCCAGGGCATGAGTACGCATATTCTTGTTGAAGATATCACTGCCGGTGAAATACAGCACCCCGCAGTAGTACTGGTCCTTAGGAATCAACCTGATATAATAAAATACACATCCTTTATACCAGCCCTCAGCACATGAGTCTTAATTCTACAAATTGGCCCTGAAGTTAGAAGGGGCCCCCTTGCCCATACAGCGCCACTTCTGTCCATGGGTTTCAGCTCAGCCCATTTACTTTATTTGCAATACCAGAATGAAGCAAAGTTGCAGAGTGGCGCTAAAGGGGAGGTAAGGTCAATAATTCTGTACATGACTTTCCCATCTTGGTTATGGAGGTCCATTCACATCACGTTATTGAAGTCCATCCAACGGATTCATTGTTCTAGCTGTTCGGTTTCTAAAAACGTATCTGTCGATGGGCCTGAAACAGGACAGATAACTACACAGCCAATTGTCAAATGGGTGGGGGTCCCCACAGATCAGATGTTAATGACCCATCCTAAGAATAGATCATCAATATTACAATCATGGAGAAGCAAAAGGTTCTCATAGGATGAGCTATAGATTAGCGAATCACATTTACAACACTTCCATGCCCAGTCTGCCTGGTACATACAAGGACAGTGGGGCAGCACGGTGGCTCAGTGGTTAGCCTTGCAGCGCTGGAGTCCTGGGTTCGAATCCTGCCAAGGAGAACATCTGCAAGGAGTTTGTATGTTCTCCTCGTGTTTGTGTGGGTTTCCTCCAGGTACTCCGGTTTACTCCCACACTCCAAAGACATACTGATAGGGAATGTAGATTGTGAGCCCTATATGGACAGTGACTGACAATGTCTGTAAAGCGCTGCGGAATATGATGGCGCTATATAAGTAAGCATAATAAATAATAATAAATATGGTTACATCCAAACACCTGCTGTAAACGTAATTCCATATTATACAAGAAAAGTTTCCCAAAAATCGGAACCATGGTGCACCGAGTGCTCCGAAGCATTACCGTATATCAATTCTGCGGAAGGGGAACTGTTTGCTTCCTTCAGACGGCAGCTGGCATACACCCTGTGGGAAACACGAAACAAAATGAGGTCTGGCTCATAAGAGGTTAAGAGGAGCGTCTGAGTTTTATCATATGCGATATTTTAACATACTCTATATGTTTGGTTGTGATAATCCCTATGCCCACAGGAGCCTCACTTATGGGGCCATACGCCTGCAATTAAATCTTCGCCAGCTTCAAGATTTCAGGCATCAGATACAGCAGTCAACTGAAGATTCAGGAAAGTGGAGAGAAAAAAAGTCCCGATTTTTTGTGCAAAACCCTAACTTGTGTAAAAAATTGTGACTTTTTCATGCATTGTATCCCAAAAAACAGTACAAGGCATGATAAATCTGCCCCTCTGTGCTTCAATTCCTCAGCATATCAGGATCTCTGCTTGCTGTCAGTGCCTGGAAAAATTCTAGTATACACCCAGACGGATACACTGTAAAGGGCCCGGCACCTATGTCCGCTAGATATTTCATTATATCTGTATCATTGGTTAACCTCTGGATGTAACTGCATTCACTGACAGAAAGCAAAGATCCTAAAGGTTATAGGAAATTGCAGCAAAAACATATAAAAACTTGTCTCAGATAAAATCCTATGCAAAAATAGATGTGAACAAGAACAGGGTATGAGAAGAAGCTTCTACTGGTGGGGGTGTTAGGAGTATGAATTCACTGTTTCTAATACTTGCCTTGTAAAATCTGGAGATAAAATGGAGTAAGGATTACCAGGCTAAATCAGAGGGAGATGGTCAGCGGAATGAAGTAACCCTTCCCTACAGTACTGACACATTGTTCTGGGCTGGATAGATGTTAGAATGGAATGGTTAACATAAGGTGCTCCCTGTTTCGTGGTTCCAGTAGGTGGCGCTGCCTCTGGTGACTGTTAGTATGAGGCACCCCCACCTGTGTCCACGTCAAACCAGCCGGGACACAGGTGGTTGCATGTAGGAGAAGCATAGTTAAATCTCTACTTGGACCGTGCTACACCCAAAAATGCTGAGGGTGTGTTATCTGTGATGGGCTGGTGGGTGGAGCCCACAACATCAAGCTAAATTTCTTGGAGCCGAGGCAGCGCTACCTACTGGATTCACGCCACACCTTATTTTAACCACCTCATTCTCGACTCAACCCACTGGGCTGGCTCTGATGGGGCACATGATCAGATCCAGCACCTGACCCCTCCTCCCACCGCTCCTGTGTTCACTGGTAGTTACCTGTACTATGGGGGCTGGCAGACTGGATCACTATAATAGTAAAGCTGGCGCCCATTGTACAGGTAACTTACCTGTGAACATGAGAGAGAAGGGAGGAGGCAGATCCACTGGGGTGCCAGTTCTGATCACATGACCTGGAATTGGAACCAGCCCGGAAACCTGAGATTCTACCCAAACAGAACACTCACTAGAGGACCCCTTTATGAATAGTGTATGGATATAACCAAAACAAATTTAGGATGGACTCTTTGGTTAACACTATACACCCCTTACAAATAGATGAATTTAATACAAGTGAATTACACACTAATACACAGTGCGTGTCTCTTACCATAAACTTGGTGTCTCCTTTGACCAGGGTGTCTGTGATGAAGTTGCATTCTTCTAGGTTTTGGACCATATTGTGTAAGAGGTGCGGCTGTGAACAAAAACACGTGGACACGGTTATTGCCATTGTGGGTATACAGAATCCCTACTACAGGCAAATCTACGCCACACATTTTTTCACCATTCATTGTAGCTTGCGCTATGCTTTGTGAATGTAGTGCTGAGAACACCAAGCAGTATAGCAATGTAAAATCATAACTATGCACAGCGATGAAACCAGCGGTACAAGGAGAGAGAAAGTCATACAGGGCAGCCACAGAATGTCTTCATAAATAGTTCAGAGAGGCAGCACAGCCGCTGAAGGCTTCCTGTCCATGAGGAAGATCACGTACTAGATTTCCCCGAGGACAACACTTAAGCTTAGTGGCCTCTGCCCCAGAATGCATATTACTATGTACACCAGGAGGGGAGGGGAAAGGGCAAATATTTTTATGGGTAAATGTGCAAGAACAGATTTATGTATAGGTGATGGATAGATAGACGGACAGGATAGTTAGATAGACATATCAGATAGATAGCTCACCTGTTTCGGAGAGTCAGACATGAAGTCTGGGTGAGTTAACAAAATATCCATATCCCCACTGGACTCTGCACCTGAAGATCATGACAAGGAGAAACAGAAAACAGCGCGGGTTACATGTGATTAACCAATTTTCGGGAGTTATAATGCCATCTTACACCAATTTAAGCCCTTTCCACCAGCAAATTTTAATTTCAATTTTTTTCTTCCATCTTCCAAAAGCCATGACTTTTATATTTTTCCTTTTTTCCATTTACAAAGCCATATGAGGATTTATTTGCAGCTGAACAAGTTTTACTTTTTTAGTGGCACCATTTAAATTGGTTCGATTCCTTTTTTTTAACCCCTGCAAAGGCTTACATGGAATCTGTCAGGGCAATTTGTGACACTAAAACACCCACACGTCCATATGGACCTGGGGTTTAGTGTTCCAGATCGCCCTGTTATAACGCCATCCATGGCCGCATTAAAAATAAAAAAGCTTTATACTCACCCTGCCGCTGTACTCCCCTCGCTTGCGCAGTTCTTCAATGAAGCCAGAGGAGTACACCTCGGCTTCAGTGCGCATGCCCCGCAATTACTGTACGTAGTGAAGCCGGGGTGTCCATCTTTGGCTTCACTGAAGAACAGCGCAGGCGCCGGGAGGCATGCCTCATGAATAACCCGGACCGATCTCGCCGAACAGCGTTGATCAGACCCTTCTCTAGGTAAGTATAAAGGTTTTTTATTTTTAATGCGCCTGCGGATTGCATTACAACAGGGCGATTTGGGACACTAAACCCCAGGTCTATAAGGACCTGTGGGTGGTTTAGTGTCCCAGATTGACCTACCAGGTTCCCTTTACAATAATAAACCCTGTAGGTGAACTTCTTTGTTCGGCTAGTGATCCATCGGAGAGTCTTTGTCCCGATGTTCCTGACCTTTAGCATCATCATTTTTTTGTATTTCTGTCTAAGAACCTACTGATGCCTTCAGTATTGCGCACAGGTGAGTATATGACTCTGCAGGGTGGCAGGGCATAAAAAGTGCACAAAGATTTTAGGCCTGGGGCCTTTAGTGGGCCCCTGGCTGCCATGAAAACTGCTTAGCACCCAAAAACTGCATCACAGGCAGTCAAGTGGGCCGCAGAAGGCGCCTTCTTCCTCTATGTAACGGTTAATATGATACGGTCACACTTCTAAGATGTTAAACTAACAGCATCAAAAAGTGTCTCAAAGTTGTACAGCGTTTGCTGCATAATACGGCTGGCACCCACTGAGTATACAGTTTCTGAGTCCTCTCCATACACCCCACTTGATACTGACATTTATGTACATCAAGTGTTGCTAAGGGGTTAATGATAAGCCTGGCAGCTCCCACTCTGGCCGACCCATGTACTACATGCCTGCTTATTCACTTCAATAACTGACAAGTAAAGTTATACTTTTTAGCGGTGGCTGTAAGGGAGACGTATTGATGGACGCAACTTCCCTTATCAATAATAGTGGGTCACTGCCAGACGTGTGGAGATCACGGAGCTCAGCATGGGTGAAAGCAGCCTAAAAGCTATCAGCAATACAGCTGTTAGGCAATGCTGGGAGTTATAGTGCGCCTGAGCTGGACAGCTACAGATTGGAGACCACTGAATTTAAAGGACTGAAGACTCTGCATTATTGACAGAGGGTAATATGTCAAGATGAGCAAAAGCAATACCTCGTCTGAAGCTGCCACATACTGTAGCTATGTACAGAGGATCCAACTTCTTCACCTTTTCAAGAACAATTTCCTGGAAAAAACAAAACGTTAAAATGCAGAAAAAAAAACACCAAAAAAAAGTAGCCGCCAGCACCTATGGGTGCTTGCTCATAAGGTCCTAATGCTGGCCAATTTTGGTCTGGAAAATAACTAGGTTCAGTCCTCCATACTGCAATAATAAATGATATAACAGATCCTTACCTGCATCTTCAGCATCTCTTCCCGCGGGATTCTCATTTCAAAGTCTTCAAAGTATCTAAAGGGAAGATCAGAAGTGTCACATGCTGGTACATGTTGTCTGGGCTAAGACCTGAACATACAGCGCAATAATAATAATACAGGCCTGGACGTACTGGAGAAAGGGAAATATGAGGGAGCTGGAGAGATACACTATAGGGGCTCTGTGGGGAGTGACACTGACAGGTGATGGCATGAAGAGGATATTGATGACAATGATAATAGATGCTTGTCGTAACTGACATTTGCCCCCAGCACCATGGAGAGGTCCCTTATATAAGGTATATTTATCACATGCAGAGTGCAGGGATGTCGTATACTCACTTTAATCCGATCTTCTGATGGTGGTTCAGCTTGTGTTCATTGTTTCTTAGATCTAGATAGAAAAGATTATAGTACATCACTGCGGTGCCGCTACTGAATCCAATAGTCCCCCTATTATCTATCCCTGTGCTGTGACACTATGACAAGCCTTTGCTCACAAAGTTGTGCACAGTCTAAATAATTTAGGGGTCTACTCTGGGATCTGAATTTTGTCATCTGGTCTGGGGACTAAGCATGTGGAAAGATTTCATTTAGGAATGCTAAGGCATCCTAATCTTTCTAACGCACTTTCCTCCATGAGGACAGAATAAAATTTGCAAACTGAGCCCCCAAATCTACTCTCTTGCTCAGGATCATATGAGGGGATGAAGTGATGAGATAATTCATTATAGGGGTTGTCTCATCATAGATACAGATAGTTTATTGCTATGATGCCTGAATGATGGGAGTCCAACTGAATGGACAGAGGCGGAGAGATGTTGCGGTTTCCTAGCACCGTGGTCTGTCCGTTCTCGCAATCGTGAGGGGTCACACCAACTTGACCAAAACAGATCAGCCATATGATCCCAATGTCAATAAATACCTTTACAGAGGTCAGCTGGGAAGCTGGAACCCTCGTTCCTGTGTCTCCCCTGCAATCGCAACAATGTCCCTGATGTCACCGACTCCCCTCTACTTGGGCTGCAGGTCCATTGAGTAGAGTAGAGTCGAGTCAGCCATGTGACCAAGAGTTGGAGGGTCAGCTGGAGAGGCAGAGGGACGAGAGTTTCCGCTCTGGGGTCTATATCAGTAATAAAGCTTAGCCAGTGCATGGATTATTCCCTGGACAACCACTTTAAAGGCCTTTATGGGATTGTCCAAAGCAGAGATCCTCTTTAATATTAGGCTGCCAAGTAGCTGACTCTGTAAATATGAGGTCAATTTCATTCTATTACAAGTACCGAATCAAAAATTTTGTACCAAAGTGGACCAAATTTTAGAGATCACCAAAGCGCTCTTTGGACCTTCACTAATGTTATCTATGATATATAAGAGTCAATTTGAAGGGGAAGTTCAGTCACAATGATGTGTCTTAAATACACATAAGAAAATACATTTTTGACATCTGGTCTCAAACTACCTCAAATTTCCAGACTGATGGGGTTGTTTGAGTCAGTAAAATTTATGTTGCTGGATACAATATTACATGTACATTTCCCTTTACTTGGAAAAAGTCCAGCAAGCCAAGAGGGAAATAACTGCAGGTGAACATTACCATCTAATGTCTTTATCCCTTCTTCCACAAACTTTCGAGCAGCTGCCGGCCTGTAACAATAGATGGATTGAAGAGTCAGACACATCTCTATATGGGGTTTTACCCCACAGAAGCACAAATCTATCTTATCTACATTACAGTTTCTATATGGCTAACAGGCGGTGTCCATACACAAGGTTATGTCTAGTGCAGGGTCTGAGGGGCACAGCATGACACCAGGGTGCAGCCATCACAAGACAATCCCTGTGCTATGCATCACCCTCTTATACGCTCCACTAAATATGATAAGGAACATCAGATTTGCCTAGTATGTTCCTTCAAAGGAGTTTTGTTGTGGCTCACTGACCCTACTACATATCATCCTAATATGGCATGTGAAAAGGTGATGTCAAAGTGAATCTCACACACATATATATATATATATATATATATATATATATATATATATTTTTTTTTATATTATATTACATTACATACACACACACACACTGTTTTATTAGGGATAGCTCACTATAACACCCACTGTTTAACCCCTTCCCGCCGGAGGCATTTCTTCATTTTCGTTTCTGATTCCCCGCTTTCCAAACCCCATAACTTTTTCCATTCATAGAGCCATATGAGGGTTTAATGTTTGTGGGACAAATTGTTCTTCATAATGGTACCATTTACTATTCTGTACTATGTACTGGGAAACTGGAAAAAAAAAAATTCAGAATGGGGTGGAATTGGAGAAAAAATGCATTTGTGCGACTTTCTTATGGGCTTCATTTTTACGGCGTTCACTCTGCAGCCAAAATGACAAGTCACGATTCCGGGGATACCAAATTTATATAGTCTTATTTACATTTTAACCCCTTAACAAAAAAAAAAAAAAAAGAAAAAAAAAATATTTTCATAAAGTCGCCATATTCTGACACCCATAACTTTTTTATATTTCCGTGTATGGGGATGCATAGGGAGTCTTTTTTTTGCGGGGCCAGGTGTACTTTTTAGTTATACCATTTTGGGGAATGTCTATTGCTTTGTACAGGAAAAATATTTTTATAAGTTTGTAGACCGGGCATTTTCGGACACAGGGATACCTAATGTGTATGTGTTTATGAATTTTTATTTTTTTTTTTTAAATACTGTATTTATTAGATCCCCCCTAGAGGGACTCTTGAACCCCAGGGGGTCTGATCACTAATGAAATGCATTACAATGTACAAAACACCAACATTTGTATAACAGGCTGCATAAAGCAGCCTGTCATACAAATTAATGCCAGACAAGCCTGGGAGCCTTCAATAGGCTGCCAGCTGTCATAGCAAGACCGCTGGCATCTGATCTTGTTCCAGGAGCCGGCGATCCTCCCCAAAATGGTGGCATAGGACCAAGGCTTCTAGGGTCTTAATGCCCGCGATCAGTGCGGGTACTGGTCGTAGGCATTAGCGCTGGGTGGCTGTATAATACAGCAAAGACCTAGCGGCTATGGCAGCCACTCAGCTCCTGAGCGGCAGTCATATTTAAAAAATGTACTATTATGGCGGATGTTGGCAAGGGGTCACTTAAGTCATATGGACATCATAGACGTATCCTATAGGGGCTGCTGCAAACATCAACTCTTGCTCTGGCATCTATGTATTACAGCCTGCCATCTATATGCCATGTCATATTTTACCCTAAGCCAGCCTCTAAAGGGGAGTCTTTATATCAGACTTCAGTAAATCTATTCCTGGACCCTAATCTTCACTCACACATAGGAGGCCTTCCTACATCGGACAAAATATGACTCACCCTATTCCAGTAACCCGTGTTAAGAAATTGATAGAAGAACTGGTGTCATCTTGGCGAATCTATACAAGGGGAAGAGAGATGGATCAGCCCAAGTCTTCACTTACATATCATTATACTATATACTAAACATACTTACATATCATTATATTATATCCTACTATAGCACAGGGTGGAAAACATATGACAAGAAAAAACATATCAATACTGTTTATAATACATAAATACTACTGTGTAGTAAATAGAAAATGTTACATATAGATCGCTCACATTTGACACTAAATAATCTTATATTAATTCTTCGAGTTATTTTGGTTATGTGGAAACCTAATAACTTTATGTTGTTTCCATCTAATGTATGCACAAGAAAACAAATTTTATATTAAAAACTTGCCTTTTCTTGTAATCTTTTGGTTTGCAGATTTTTTTTTCTCCTGTGGCTAAACACTGATGGCCAATCTATGTTGCATTGATGGAGGTCTGATCCCCAGGACACCCACAGATCACAAGAACGACCCAAGAATAAGCGATGATTGTTCACATTAGCATGGTGGAGAGGACTTGTATTGAGCAAGAGCCAAGCATGAGCATGGGTTATTTTGTATGGTAGCCTCCTCCCTTTTTGGATGCCATGGTGGTTATGGACTGGTGTTAAATGGCCAGGATCAGAGAAACAGTTAGGTTACACCAGAAGCCAGGCTGTCAACTCGCCTCTGCTTTCTCTGGTCCGGCACCGCGCTCCCTCATTCCTAGGAACAGGAAGAGGATGTATGTTGTGGGGGCAGGCAGAGTCATTCATTGTAATACGCAAGGCAGCTGATGCACAAAAGAAAATGGGTCTGGTTTTGCTATTACAATGAGCTGATCAGCCAGGCCCCATATTATACGTCATACCAGGGAGAGGAAGGAGCCATCTGCTAGAGATGTTACCTAAGGTCAGAACCAGCCCAGAAACCTGAGGTTCCCAACATGCAGACCCCAGGCTGGAAGCTGGTAAATTACAGTCAGCGGATAGCACCTTAAGGAACTCCATGACATCCATTTACATCAAAGTACCGAAATAGGGATAATGAGTCAGATGTATGGTATAACTAAAAAGGATGTACTATGACACTGAATGTCCTGCTGCAGAATAGGACAGTCACTACAGAGCCCTCCACTGTATGCTTAGTAAAGGCAGTTTATAGTAATTTTACGTTACACTGGTGGTAAAGGTAGCTCAGTAGTGGCACTGTATAAACAGCACACATATGGAATACGGATTACAAAACTTTCTGACCTTCTCAAGTTTACGTAATTTACCGGTAGCCAAAAACTCATCAATCTTCTCGGCGATCTTGGCGCCAACACCGTCCTGAAGAAGAGAAAGACACAGCTTAAGGTGATGCTGCTTTATGACCAAACATGTCCAGCATGGCTCCTGCTGTTCTGCTTCTACTTAAAGGATCTTTCCATGTAGAAGCAGGATCTACAGTAAGCAGTTGCTCGTTTGGCTTGGAAGAGGGAAGAAAGCCATTCCCAAACTCTGCTGGCAGCCACTTACTGTACGTCTCCTGTACGTTTCCCTCTATCTGAACATGGGACCCCACCACCCATCAGATAGCCAGCTATTCCTGCTGAAATTGCCATGCTTGGTGAACGTGAATGTAATGTATAATGCTGAATGTCTAAATGAACCAGAGTGACGGCTGACTGCATCGGTTCTCACCAGTTTTTTGGCTTCTGCTCCACTCTTGATCTTTGTAGGGTACTTTGCAATGACAGAGGCGGCTTTCCTGCAATATGAAAACGGAACATGATATTGTAGTTTACTCTTCATTTACATCTCTAAATTAGAAAAGTGTACATTAGCTAACCACAGTCTGTGCTCATAACAGTATATTATGTACTTAGATTTTAAAGGGGTTGTCCCGTTATGGACACTTATCCCCTAACCACAGGACAGGGGATAAGTGTTTGATCACCAGGTCCCCCATGATCAGGAGAACAGGGACCGAAAGTCCCCCTAAGACCTCCGTGTGAATGGAGTGCCAGTGCACCTGCATGACCAGAGCTCCATTCACTTCTATGGCGCTGCGGGAGTTTACTGCCTCGGCAGCCCCATAGACGTTAATGGAGAGCCAGTGACGATCGATCGGCCCCCAGCGATTGGACACTTATCCCCTGTCCGTGGATAGAGGATAAGTGGTCCACAACAGGACAACCCCTTTAACCATTTACCTCAAGTATTCTTACCAGTACTCCAACCAGAAGCATTGAGCAAGCAATTCTGATCAACCACCTTTGATGAAATTATAGATGTGATATCAATATTATGGATAGGTCATCAAATAAAGATCTTTGGGGAACCCCGCCAATTACCTGCAATACAAAGCTCTGCTTTGTAAGTAGTGAAGAAGTTGCATTGCTCACCTAGATGCTGTGGCCTTCACTACTTAGAAAGCAGAGCACCATACCTTTACATAGTAGCTGTGTTTGGTATCACAACTCGCTTGAATGGGCCTGAGCTGTGAACAGGCCATGTGACTGATAAACGTGACATCACATGGCCTGTGACGCATAAGCGGCACTCAGGGAGCTCCACTGCTGCTCCAAACAGCTCATCTGATAGGTTATCAATTAATATGTTCTGGAAAACCCCTTTAAGAGTCAGTGGATATCTATAAAATGTAGGTCTCCCATCAATTAAAACTTCTGACATAGTTTAACATGTCAAATGACAGCGATCCTTTATAGGGAGTCTGTCGCCAGTCACAGTACATTACACTGAGCACCATCGTACCTTCTGCTAGTCCAGCAAATACAATATTTCCATGAAAAATACGCAATGACACTGCAGTGCAATGGGGCATGTAAAATCTGAATACTGAGCCATTGGAGACTCTGGCACGCCCCATTACACATCTACTGAGCTATCTAAATATATGGTGGTGCTCGGCATAACATCCCCTACAATACAATATGGCTGGTTTGATATTGAGTTTCCTGCTGAATGACTCCTTGTAAGGACTGCTTCAGTAACCCCTGCATGACTGAGCTCCCCCAGCCGATGAAGGGAGTGCTCGTACCTGTAGGCGTTATATTTGTGTATGGCTCTGTTCACATTTCTCTCATAATTGGCCAACTCTGCAAATATAAAGAAAAAAAAAAATCATACATTATTTATGTTACAGGTATACATGCAGATTCACCTGGATGATAGATATGGTCTGTAGAAAGCTGGGTGACTGCCTCTTTGTCTACTATATATTATGTGTATATGAGCCCAAGAGAACTGAAACATGACTTAAGGTAATATTGGCTTCACATAAGAGGACAACCCACACATAGACATTCAGTTCAGCTGCGTATATTACAGGGGTCTTAACGGGTATGGCTAACCTATAATAGGTCATCAATATCACATAAATGGGGGTCCGTAAACTGGAGACCCCACCAATCAGCCGGAGTCGGCAGGTCTGTTCTCCCTGTAGTGGCGCAGCACCCGTCACTTGAATTGAAGCAGAGCTGCAGTAACATGGCTTGGCCACTACACAGAGCACGGAGCTGTGTGTCCACCTCCAATTTCTGTGTTCGTTTCAGCGGCCATTGGGAGCAGCTGATCGGTGGCGGTCCAACACCCCACCTATCTAATATTGATCTAAGGATAGGTCAATCGTATCAGGAGCTGGAACACCCCCCACTATAGGGGGCGATAAATGGCTGTAAAATATCTGGCATCTCTTATCTCTTGGCATAATGAAGGATTGGATAAGTTAAAATCCTACCTAAGTTTTGTTTTCAGCCTCATTCACACAGCAGTAAGCTTTGCGAGCCAGAATTAATTTGGGACAGCATAGGAGTACAGTATACAAGATGGAGGCGTGGACTTCACTCGCACAATACAGTTGTTACAAGTCTTTGGGGCAGACATACTGTACCCCTTTTGCCCCAAAGGTGTTTTTACAGCCCTTGCAACTTACTGAAAAGGGACATAGAGATAGATTTATCATTACGTATGCCTCTTCCCACTTCTCTTCAGTGTTTCTTCTGACGTCAGGGACTGCTGAGGCCTGTGATTGGGCCTCAGGGGGTCATATGGTGTTATGACACAAAGAGGCAAGCGTCACAACACTGCGTGACCATGTGACTGCTGAGGCCCAATCACAGGCTGCAGTGGTCCCTGACGTTAAGCAGGTGGCCCAGGAGAGGTGAGTAACACTGTTTTTCATGTTTGATCACCACCCCGGGGCCTCTGCATATTATACTATGGAGCTGATGACACCCCGGAGTATAATAGCTGTTTGACTTCAGCCATGTTCAGTCTGAAAGAAACCACCAAATGACCCTTGTAAGATGAATCTCACAAGGTTCGCCCAACACATACTCACACTGTAAAAGCGGAATGTCTTGTAAAAGGCCGGTCTTGATAAATCTAATGCGGTATAGTGGGAACAATTTGCCGCCAACCAATTTGCGTTGCAAACTTGTTTTTATTGCCTGATGGTAAAAACTGTAAACCTCGCACCTATCTACTGTATTCAGCATGTGCTAGGTCCTGTTCACATACTGTATGTCGGAATTTCCACCACTAGTCAGAATAACCATACAGCACTATTCTTGCCATCAAAACAGAAACCTCAGTGGACTCAATGAAGGCCGCCAGTCATCACAGCATCATGTCCGTTATAAACGGAAGCCATGACACTGATCCAAATGGACCATATCAAAACCAGTCCCCCTTCCCAGTACTGGTATTCAGACGGAGGTTTATACATAGAGGCTTTTCGGTCATCACTGGCAGGATTATTTTCAATATGGCGGCACATACATAACGTTCTGTGCATGTGTACAGTGTCACTAGGAGGTATCTCCATTGGAAAACATTATCGACTGAACATATCCGATCCTTTTCTGGTAGATTTGGCAATATTATATACGATGTGTATCACAGCCGCAAATCTAATGCTGACCGTGGGTGTAATGGCGGTCAAAACACGACTTGCGTCTATAATCCAGTCTGTAAAATTATTATGGCATCTAAATAAGCCCTAACTGGGAGGGGGGTCCTCAAATTTTATCTTTATATATATATATATATATATATATATATATATATATATATATACACACACACTATATGCAATGTATACACTGAATGTATACTGTGAGATAGATATATGTATATGTATACAGTATTACATAGACATATACCATTATACACTTGCCACATGACTAGGTCCCAGCAGGTATATACTATATATGCATATGAGCTGTATATCTGTACCCATATAGCTATACCTTGCCTATAGCACCCAGCACACAATGGGTCCGCACCTACCTCCCCCCCTGATCTCTATCATGGCCACCCGGCTCTCTCACCTATTAGGAAGTCCGTTATGCCTTCGTTCATACTCTCCTGCGGGGCTTTTCTTTTACTCATTGTTAAGCCGGGTAAGGCGACTCAGAGACCGGCACTGATTTTCACTTGAGGCCGGGGCTTCAGATCCCTATGCAGGCCGCAGAATACTGGACACGTCACCACCGTGCGTCCCTGTGACGCCTTGACGTCACGGCGGGGCGGCCATGTTTAATAAGGGCACAGGAGTATGGCGCCTGTGAGGTCACATGATGCATAAGGGATGTGGTAGTGTTGTGTTTGGCACAGTTTACACTGGCATCATGGCCAGTTGTCTCTAAAGGACAGGACTGTGGAGTAAAACATGATATTCCTATTTACAGACAAGTTTTTTTAAATTAAAATATTAACACAAACTATATCTGAAAACGCCCCTTCACGCAGTGAATTTTTTTTGATTTTCATTTATGACTCCCCACCTCCCAAACCCCATAACTTTTTTATTTCTCCCGTCACAGAGCCATATGAGGTCTTAATGTTTGCGGGACAAATTGTTCTTCATGATGGTATCATTTATTATTCTATACAATGTACTGGGAAGCTGGAAAAAAATTTAGAATGAGGTGGAATTGGAGAAAAAGTGCGTTTGTGCGACTTTCTTATGGGCTTCGTTTTTACGGCGTTCACTCTGCAGCCAAAATGACATGTCACCTGTATTCTATGTTTAGGTACGATTCCGGGAATACCAAATTTATATGGTTTTATTTACATTTTAACCCCTTAACAAAAATCTAAAACTTTGCAAAAACAAATTATTTCTGCCATATTCTGACACTCGAAACTTTAATATATTTCCGTATACGGGGATGCATAGGGCGTCTTTTTTTGCGGGGCCAGGTGTACTTTTTAGTTATATCACTTTGGGGAATTGCTATTGGTTTGATCACTTTTTTTTTTTTTTTAATTTTTGTCAGAGGCATAACAGCTAATAAACGGTGGTTTGGCATTTTTGATTTTTCACCGTTCACCGTACGGTAGACCGGGCGTTTTCGGAAAAAGGTGTATGTGTTTCACAGTATTGAAGTACTTTTATATATGTTCTAGAGAAAGGGAGAGGGGGCGAGATTTTTAATATTTTTTTTTTCTTGCACTTATAGACCCCCTAGAAGTCTTGAACCCCAGGGGGTCTGATCATTAAAGGGAGTCTGTCACTGCCCCCAGCTACTTTAAACCGCTCCCATAGTGCTGTAGATTTGGTTAGCAGAATAAAAACCATACTTTTCTTAAAGGAGTTGTCCAGGCAAAAATGGACAACCCCTTTAACTTTTTTCAACTGTAATTTTTATTAAAGTTTTATAATACAATGTAAAATGTCAAATAAAAGAGAGATAAACAAAAGGAAAAATCAAGAACATACATAGCAAACTAGATAACAATGTTATCATCAAAGAGATAAGTGGGGAGTCCAGGGAAAAGCACCCAAGACAACAAACTCAACAGACAAACAAGGGACAAGAGGAGGGGGTACAGAAGAGGAGAGGGAGAGGAGAAAGGAACCAGAGATCAGAGACCGTGGAGGATACAGTAAGCATCCCATGGGGACCAAACAGCCTGGAAGGCATCTACTGTATTATTGAGCATAGCAGTCAGATATTCCAGACTACGCACGTCTTTAACACGAGCCACGGGGCGGGAGTGCTCTTCCACTGGAGGGCCACCAGCGTCTTTGCAGCGGTTCAGATAAATAGGAATAGTTTGGACGTCTTTTTACCCCAGTGTCTAGGAGGTAGGTTAAGCAAATACAGCAACGGGTCTAGCAGGACCCCCTGTATGAAAAGAGCATCGATTAACGTCCTAACCTCCGTCCTGAAGGGAGGGATCTAGGGACAGTCCCAGAAAATATGATACAAGGTACCAAGCCCGGAAAGGTATCTCCAACAAACAGGTGGGACACTGGGATTAAGAGTATGTAGCAGAATCCGGATGTGGTACTAATGCATCAATAATTTATACTGGATCTCACGGAACGTTATACAGGTGGAGGCAGGGGCGCACTGCTAATGAGGCGAAGTGAGGCGGCTGCCTCAGGCGGCGCTATCTTGTCAGTTTCGGGGGGGCGGCATTTTGATTGACCTTATTCAGCCCAAGACAGGCCGCTTTAAAAAACATGCTGAGTGGGACCTGTCCTGGGCTGGTTTAGCGTTTTAGGCAGGGGAGGAGAGCGGTAGATCGGGGCGGCCGTGCAGAGACAGCGCTGCTTCAACACTCACCTATTGGCAGCAGCGCTGCTCCAGCGGTCCCCCTCAAGCGTTCACTTAGCCTGCTCCTTGCTCTCCGCTTCTGCCCCCGTTCACTTAGCCTGCTCCTTGCTCTCCGCCCCCATTCACTTAGCCTGCTCCTTGCTCTCTGCTTCTGCCCCCATTCACTTAGCCTGCTCCTTGCTCTCCGCCTCCGCCCCCATTCACTTAGCCTGCTCCTTGCTCTCCGCCTCCGCCCCCATTCACTTAGCCTGCTCCTTGCTCTCCGCCTCCGCCCCCATTCACTTAGCCTGCTCCTTGCTCTCCGCCTCTGCCCGCACCCACGCTTGGCTGCGTGCATCACGTGACGTGACGTGACCTGACGTGATAGGACACACAGTGGCTCCTGCGCGGTCTCCTAAGGTGTCCCTGCTCTCAAAAGCGCTACTGAGGTAAGTGTTTCATATTAGATAAATATTGCTTTTCTAAGTATTTATCCCCTATCCATAGGATAGGGGATAAATACCAGATTGATGATGATGGCGGGTTGGGTGACGGCGGGGGGGCGGGTGAGGCAAGGTTTGGGGTGCGGTGGATGTTGGGTGTTGGGCGGGGGGGCAGGTGAGGCAAGGTTTGGGGAACGGTGGATGTTGGGTGTCGCAGAGGGGGTGGGTGAGGCAAGGTTTGGGGTGCGGTGGATGTTGGGTGTCGCAGGGGGGCGGGTGAGGCAAGGTTTGGGGTGCGGTGGATGTTGGGTGTCGCGGGGGGGCAGGTGAGGCAAGGTTTAGGGTGCGGTGGATGTTGGGTGTCGCAGGGGTGGTGGGTGAGGCAAGGTTTGGGGTGCGGTGGATGTTGGGTGTCGCAGGGGGGGGCGGGTGAGGCAAGGTTTGGGGTGTGGTGGATGTTGGGTGTCGCAGGGGGGGCGGGTGAGGCAAGGTTTGGGGTGCGGTGGATGTTGGGTGTCGCAGGGGTGGTGGGTGAGGCAAGGTTTGGGGTGCGGTGGATGTTGGGTGTCGCGGGGGGGGGGCGGGTGAGGCAAGGTTTGGGGAACAGTGGATGTTGGGTGTCGCAGGGGGGGACAGGTGAGACAGGGTTTGGGTTGCAGTGGATGTTGGATGTCGCAGGGGGAGGGGAGGGGCGTTGGCAGAAAAAGCCTCCAAGCAAAGAATATCCTCTGTGATAAGGAGCAGGGATTATGTGCCCAGCACTGTAAGGGTAGCTCATGCCAGGCCCATATAACCTTAGTACACTGCTGCTCAAACCATCACATCACAGTTATAGTTTTATCAGATAATCTCTGTAGCATGAAGGGTTAAAAGGCTATATGTTGAGACATTGTTTGAAAAATCACAAAAACAAATGCAAAGTATTTTTTATGTAAATAAAGCTTAGGCTCCAGTCATGTCTCAGGTCATGTCATGGTTTGTCATTGTGATAATCCTGAATGTACAGTATTCTGCTGTTTTTCCCTACCCAGTAAAATGCACCTGACAGACCCATTACAAATATGTTACAAAATAAAAAAAAAAAACCTATGTCGGCTTTCTAGCGGTATATAAAACCTCATATTCATGAGGACATGAAAGGTTCTCTTTAATAAGGCTAGCGCTGCATTGCGATCTTGGCTGCCTATTGCATGACCAAAGATCGCTGGGTCTCCCCTGCGACTCCTTCACTAATGTTAGTGAATGAAGTCTCATTGAGATCCTGAGGGTGCCACAACCACAACTTCAAGCCAAACATTGCTCAACCCTTTTGTGACTTGAAGTCACAGTCGCAAGAGCACTAGAGGTTGCAATGTGACTCCATTCACTAATATTAGAGAAGGAGTCACAGGGCAACCCAGTAATCATTGATCATGTGACAGGAAACACCCAAAATTGTCATGTAGCCCTAGCCTAACCATTGCGGTTTTGGAAATCGCACCATGTCAATTATACCTATGGAAACGCCGGTGGTTTCCATATAGGTATAAATAGAAAGAGAAAGTCTACAGAGGAAACCTCTGTGGACAGTCTGTGAAAAGTGCTGCAATGCGTTGCCTCCATGTTTTTTCCCGCAGCGCTTTTTTGCTGCGGCCCGCTATGTGGAGACTTAGCCTAAGGATAGATTGTCAATATCAGATTGGTGGAAGATCTGATCTACCATAATCTGGTCTAACTACTATGCAGAGAACCATGCTGTATGGTTCCTGCGAGGTTTGGGGTGCCATGGATGTTGGGTGCCGCGGGTGGGGGTTGGGGGGGGCGTTTTGGGTGTCTGTCTGCTGAGACCCCTCTTTTGCTTGAGAATTAGTTTTTTTTCCCCTCCACTTGAAATTCACCCTGACCACAGCCAGGCTGAATATAGGCTATCTGCGGCGCTCCTATTAAAGAGAATGGGAGCGTGGGTTTGAATATCCACCAAGCGGCTACGGTCAGGCTGAACTTCCAGTGGTTGAAAAAAGACCCAATTCTCAGGCTCAGTGGGATTCTCAGCAGATGCCCAAAACTTATAAAAATATTTTTCCCATACGGTGAATGCCATAGGGGGAAAAATAAATCAAAAGTGCCGAACCGCTGTTTTTTCGCTGTTTTGCCTCTGATAAAATTTGAATAAAAGGTGGTCAAAGCAATAGACATTCCCCAAAATGATATAACTAAAAAGTACACCTGGTCCTGCAAAACAAGGGGCCCTATGCATCCCCGTACACTGAAATATAAAAAAACTGTTACGGTGTCAGAATATGGCGACTTTAAAAAAAAATGTTTTAGATCTTTGTTATAGGATTAAAATGTAAATAAAACTATATAAGTTTGGTATCCTTGGAATTGTACAGAAACACAGAATACAGGTGACATGTCATTTTGGCTGCAGAGTGAACACCGTAAAAACAAAGCCCATAAGAAAGTCGCAGAAATGCACTTTTTCTTCATTTCCTCCCAATTCTGAATTTTTTTGCAGCTTCCCAGCAAATTGTACAGAATAATAAATGGTACCATTATGAAGACCAATTTGTCCCACAAACATTAAAGGGGTTGTCCAGGCAAAAATGGACAACTCTTTTAAAGTTTAAATAAGCTGGGGCAGTGAAAATACAAAAAAAAAAATACATACTCACCTGTCCCCGTTGCTCCAGTGTCCTCCCACGCCTCCCGGTTCATCTGCTCCAGCGGGTCTTTTCCAGCGTTGTCCTGAAACTGCTGATTGGCCTCATCAGTCACGTGACTTGAAACGCCCCTTTAATTAATCATTTTTTTGTTGATTAGCATCTACAGTTTGTCTGTATAAGCACTGCAATACCAGCTGCAGAAGGACGTTTAACATTCTTTTATTGGTGTTCTAATTCTTTTGCCTCCGGTCTCCTTCCCTGGACAACCTTTTTGGACCCTTCCACAGAACTGAATCCCATCTGCCAAAAATGGTGCATATGTGGGCCATAGAAGTTTCAGCATTGTTAGTTATGTTACAATGAGCTCCCAAATGGCCTGATCGCTACAGACCTGAACTGACAGCCTTATGTCACTTCATATTGTAGCTATTGGGCAATTCGGTAGCTTATTATATCATAACTGACTAAGATGCAATGACTTCTTATGCACACAACCGAGTTCAATCCAGGTACTACGGCCCACACATAGACCATTTTCCAAGGATGGGACTCAAATTTTGGTTTAATGCATATTGCACATTTTCTGTTAATACAATAAACCTCATTTCAATCCTGAAATATTACTGTGTCCATCAGTTATTAGATATATCAAATTGAAATGGCTGTTGCAAACACCCAAATATTTAGAACTAAAAATGATTAAGATTAATAGGGGTGCCCAAACTTTTTCATATGACTGTAAATTAAAAAGCATACTACTTTGTCCCTGGCGCTCCATTGTCCACTGCCAGTGTCCATTCAGTCTCATGCCGGCGACTCCTTGCTGGGAGTCCTGCACCTCATGTGATCGCTAAGACCAATTAGGTACCAATTAGGATTTCCAGAAATGAGGCACCGCCATGAGACCAAACAGACACAGGCAGGGGACAACGGGGTGCTGGGGACAGGTGAGTATGCTTTTTTAAAAAAAAATTTCTTATTTTTACACCTCCCTGGTGGCCGACACAGTGGTCGCTCCAGTTTATGGACAACCTCTTTTAAGGGGTTGTCTGGGCCAAATTTTTCTATGGTCACGTCACTGGTCCCCCCCACATAGTGGCCTCTTCACTGGTTCCCCCATACTGTATGGGGAACAGTGATGGGGTCATTATATTGTGTGGGAGCAGTGATGGGGGCTAACATCCTGTGGGGGGGACATTAAACTGTGTGATGCATATTAAAGGGGTTGTCCAGGGTTAATCTTTTTTATGGCCTATGCTCAGGATAGGCCATAAATACCTGATCGGTAGGGGGCTGACACACGGCCCCATCAGCTGTTCGGAGCCACTTCCGGAGCCCGTTCTGTACACAACACAGGGCCGGAAGCAGAAAGCTCCATCCGCTGTACAGCAGCCCGGCGCCTTCACTGCAGCTCAGCTCCTACTGACTTCAATAAGTGCTGAGATGCAGTGAAGGTGCCCGGGTAATACACAGAGGACAGAGCTTTCTGCTTCTGGCCCTGTATTGTGTACAGGACGGGCGCCAGAAGTGGCTCCATACAGCTGATCGGTCCGGGGTCAGCCCCTTACAGATCAGGTATCTATGGCCTATCCTGAGGATAAACCACAACAAATTATGCCTGGACAATCCCTTTAATATACCCCCCAGGGCCCCCCTAATGTGCCACACTTTAAAGAGGTTGTCCAGTATAATTTTTTTCTTTTTTATAATTAGTCCGGGGGAGGTGAATCCACCCTACTCCCCCCCCCCCCCAAAAAAAACATACTAAACATACTCACCTGTCTCCAGTGCTCCGGTGTCCTCCCAGCACGGTCCGGTCCTGCAGCTCCGCTGTCTTCTTTTGCCAGAATTCCTCACTGGCTGTGACGTCCCAGGTCCCTTCCCTTAGGCCGCTGATTGGCCTCAGGGGTCACATGACATCACAGGTAGTCATGTGCAGGAGGAACTTCAGCTGGAAGAAAACAACAGAACTGCAGGACCGAACCGCGCTGGGAGACACTGGGGACAGAAGAGAAAGTTTGTTTTTTTTTTTTTTTTTGGTTTTGCTTTTTTTTCACCTGCCCCGGCGTAATTAAAAAAAAAAAATGAAGGAGCCACTGTATGGAGTATAAGCTCCACAGTGGCCCCCACCCAGTATTATAAGATCCCCACAGTGGATCCCACCCAGTATTATATACTCCCCACAGTGGATCCCACCCAGTATTATATACTCCCCACAGTGGCTTCCACCCAGTATTATATACTCCCCACAGTGGCCCCCACCCAGTATTATATACTCCCCACAGTGGCCCCCACACAGTATTATATACTCGCCACAGTGGCCACTACACAGTATTATATGCGCCCAATAGCCCCCCTCCGCTTCAGTGCTATTATTATACTTTGGGGTCTCCTCAGACCCCAGAGTATAATAATCAGAGGCCCAGGGGAAGTGATTAAAAATAACAAACTCTCATACTCACCTTGCCTTACCTTTCCTTGGCATCCTCGCTCCATCCTGCCGTCTAGTGTCTTCAGGACCTTTTCCGACGTCGCTGCTGAGGCCTGTGATTGGGCCTCAGCGGTCACATGGGGGCGCACTGACGTCATTACGCGGCAGCGCCCCATGTGACCGCTGGGGCCTAATCACAGGCCTCAGTCACATGACGGAGGAGCGCCGGAGAGGACGCTGTGCCCCGGAGAGGTGAGAATATGTATTTATTATTTTCAGTCACTTCCCCTAGGCTGGCATCTATTGGAAAGGGGCCTGCAATATGCCAGGGCCCCTTTCCAATAACAGTATGTATAGCGGTCAGGGAACCAGGCTTTCCCCGACCACTATCATAGTGGTCCGGGGCCCGGCCATCCAGCTGGCCACGGGCCCCATACCCCGCCGAGCCCTGTCGTTACGCCACTGGTCAGGGGCCCGATCGGGATGGTCAGGATCCCGATCGGGCCCCCATGACATGAGGACTAATAGTCGGGGCTCGGGGCCCACCTGGTCATAATTCAGTTGAAAAAAATATTTTAAAGAGAGGAGACAGGCAAAAGAACAGCAAAGGCATACAAGACGTTTAACTTTCTCAGTTTGCTCAGTGGTTAGCACTGTTGCCTTGCAGCATTAGGGTCTTAAGTTTGAATCTGACCAAGGGCAACATTTGCAAGGAGTTTGTATGTTCTCCCCATGTTTGTGTGAGGGTACTCCAGCTTCTTCGCACATGTCAAAAATTATCTGATAGGTAAATTTGTACTGAAAGGTAAAAGTTTGCATTTAGTACTTTTGAACAATTAATGTTCACTATTTACATCACACAGGATCTGATTTATAGTGACCGTGCAATGTTATTACACCCTGTACTAATATCACGTCTGCTATAAAACAGATACTGTGTGATATAGTAAAGGGCCCCCACACAGTACAGTCTGCACCACAGTGGCCCCCATGCAGTACACTCTGCTCCACATTGGCCCCCAGACAGTACACTCTGCTCCACAGTGGCCCCCAGACAGTACACTCTGCTCCACAGTGGCCCCCACACAGTATAACATGCTCCTGTACTTACCTGCACTCCCACGAAGATCAGTGGGGCGACCTCCTTCCACCACAAAGCAGGAGCTGATGAATGACATCACTGAGCCTGCGTTGGGGCAGAGGTTATAATCTTCTGTCAGTGTAAGCCGCGGACCTGCGGCCTACACTGACAGTTTTCAGGTGTATGTGCATTTGCACATACACCTGAAAGAAGCACTCGCCGGAGGATGTGGGACAGCTGTCCTGTTTTCCCTGATAGTGAGCGAACCAGGAGCCTGGCTGCGGCGATGGCGCGCGTGCCCACAGAGAGGGCTCTGAGTTTCCGCTCTGGCACACATGGCCATAGGTTCGCCACCACGGTCCTATACTGTACTGTCTGACTCTTATAGCCTGTCATAAAGGAAAATGCACAGTTTTCCTATATAGTTAAATAATAATAATAATAATAATAATAGTCCTTTAATAGTCCCACAATGGGGAAATTCAGTGTGTTACAGCAGCAAAGATAAGCAGATTCAAATACAAATACAATATGTACAGGAATGTTCCATGGTGAGAGGCATTACATTGATAGCAGACAGACAGATAAGAAGTAGCAGAGGAAGGGGGGGGGATTTAACAGGTAGAGAGATATTTCAGTTCTCTGTATGTAATGATCTCCGCTTAGGTCGGTGTTGGTTGTACAGCCTAACCACGGTGGGGAGGAAAGACTTCCGATAGCGCTCCTTCTCACACTTAGGGTGGAGCAGTCGGTCACTGACAGTACTGCCCAGCACGATCAGTCTCATGCATGGGATGGGACTTCTTCTTCTGCATGGAGCTCACCACGGACAGTATCCTTCTGTCACCCACCACCTGCACTGGGTCCAGTGGGCTCCCCAGGACAGAGCTGGCCCTTCTAATCAGCTTGTCAAGTTTATTTCTGTCCCTGGTTGATATACTGCTCCCCCAGCAGGCCACTCCAAAGAAGATGGCTGATGCCACTACCGAGTTGAAGAAAGTCCTAAGAAGTGCCCCCCGGATTCCAAAGGCTCTCAGTTTCCTAAGCAGGTAGAGCCTGCTGTGGCCCTTCCTGTACAGGACCTCCATATGATCTGCCCAGTCCAGCTTATTATTAAGGAGCAAACCCAGGTACTTATAGGTGTTCACAATCTCGATGCCCATCCGCAGAATGTCCACTGGTTTAGGAGGGCATCTGCCTTTACGGAAGTCCACCACCATCTCCTTGGTCTTCCCCGCGTTGATCTTCATGTGGTTCCGCTGGCACCAGTCCACAAAATCATACATGTATATTGTATTGGTGTGTTACATGACAGTGGGGTAAATAGCTCTCTAAATATATTGTAAAGACTAGATATAAAATGTTTCTTTGCCTAGACACGTTTTCCAAAAATGTAATAATGTCTGATGGATGGAAACGGCTTTCTGGAGCAGCGTACAGGAAAAAGAGGAAAGCCAAGGACGCTGCTCTTTCAAAACAGAAAGGAGCGATTCTGAAGTTTTTTTCTTCAGAGACGCAAGAATCCTCTGAAGGCCAAAAGGAAAGTGAAGCCATTGGTCCTGATGTACCAAGTACAAGTAGGCTTTCTAGCGCTGAGGCAGTAACTGAAGAATTGCCTACACCTGCAACGCCATCTTCACAGGTTTCAGGTGAAGAACATGTCACAGGAGCAGCAGGTGGTGAATTGCTGGTTACTGCATCTGTTCCAGAAATGAATGTGGAAGTCACAGAAAGTACAGTTACTGCATCAACATTAGAAATGGATGTGGAAGTTGAAGAATGTAGAAGTGATGATGATGTGACTGAGGGCCAAACACCATCTGAAGCATACTCTGAATTTAGTGATTCACTTCTACAAGATCCTGGTTTGTGGCCAAATATAAACAAGAAGTTAAGAGAATTTCTTGTTTTGAATGGTCCAAAGCAAATCTTCTCCTTTAGATTTCCAAAGGACAAAGACAACAGAAGATTTGACCGGAGACATTATTTCAGAGAACTGGCGAACCGAGAGGTATCAGAAAGGCAATGGCTGATGTACTCAACATCCACCAATTCAGTCTATTGTTTTTGCTGCAAACTGTTTCCACCTAGATTTGTCATATCTGTACTGTGCACAACTGGGACAAGCGATTGGAAGAACATTTCTAGAAATTTGGCTAAGCATGAAAAGGCAGAGTACCATGAGACGGCTTTCCTCAAATGGAAAAATCTAGAAACTAGACTTAGGCGAAGTCTAACAATTGAAGATACAAAGAAATTATTGCCTCTGAAACTCTGCATTGGCAAAATGTCTTAAAAAGGTTAATTGTTCTAATCATAACAATGGAAGTTCAAAACCTTGCATTTCATGGGAGATCGCAAAAGCTTTATGAAGCGAACAACGGAAACGTCCTAAAATTTGTGGAGGCAATAGCAGAATTTGATTCGGTTCTTGAAAAACACATCAAGCGAATAACCAACCATAGAACTCAAACTCACTATCTTGGAAGTGGAACTCAAAATGAGATTATTCACTTGTTGTCTTCACAAATCAAGCAGAAGATTCTTGCACAGTTATGTGCAGCTAAATACTTTTCTATAACTTTGGACTGCACTCCTGATATAAGTCATAAAGAGCAAATGACTTTAATGGTACGTTTTGTTACAGTGAAGCAAAGCCACGGAAATGAACAACCAGAGGTGAAAATAAAAGAACATTTTTTAGGGTTCATTGAAATAGATGACTCAACAGGAGCAGGCATGACAAAAGTCCTTTTACAATGCCTTGAAGAAAATGGTATTGGTATTGAAGATCTGCGAGGGCAAGGTTATGACAATGGCTCCAACATGAAAGGTAGAATTCATGGAGTTCAAGCTCATGTGCGACAAATAAACCCACGGGCCTTCTATGTTCCTTGCTGCTCTCACACGTTAAACCTTGTTGTCTCTGATGCAGCATCTGCCTGTGTTGAAGCTGTGGAGTTTTTTAACATAATCCAAACCCTTTACATCTTTTTCTCTGCCTCCACTCATCGATGGACTATTCTTAAAAATAACCTTGGAGCATCACACCTATCACTTTCATTGAAACCGTTAAGTACCACTAGATGGGAGAGCCATGTAGATGCAGTGAAAGCTGTCTGCAACCAAATTTCGAAGATTGATGATGCCCTTGTGGAAGTTATGGATGACTGTACCTTAGAAGGAGCTGCTCGTTCTAAAACCTTTGCAGAGGTTAGGGGCATCCAAAAAAACATCTGTAACTTTACATTTTTGTGTGGACTAGTTATGTGGTATGATATCTTTTTTGAAATTAACATCACAAGTAAAAAACTTCAGGAGATTGACTTGGATATTTCTTGTGCAATGCAACAATTAGAAAAATCTAAATTATTCCTGCATAGTTATCGTTCAGACGAGCAGTTTGAAAATCTTATCAGAGAAGCACAAAGCCTGGTAGAAGAGTTGGAAATTGATGGAAACTTTCCACCTGTGGACGAAGGTAGAATCCGTCGCAGGAAGAGACAGTTTGATTATGAGTCACAAGATGAACAGATAAGAGATCCTAAACATTTATTTAAAGTGGGGTTCTTTTATCAGATCCTTGATTGTGCCATACAGTCTGTTGAAGATCGCTTTTTGCAGTTGAGAGAACATAGCAATGTGTTTGGTCTATGTGAAGAATATCGCCTTGCCAAGCCTCCTGGCGTACCTGCGATCACCCTTCTAACCTTCCACTCACAACCCGTGAGCGGACAGAGTTCGTAGGATAGTATGAAACGAGCTTTATAAATTTTATATATTTAATAACCCAAGTGGGTCGGTACTAATTAACAGCATATACAGAAATATACAATATTAATATGATCAAGCATAAACATACAAGCAAAAGGGCGATGATACAGTACATAAAACAAAAATGGGAATAAAGTATAGAGGAATACCTGAGCTAAGTCTCTTAGCTGTGTCTCTTTCAGGCTCCACACAAAGACAAAAGACCTCACCCTACCTCAGTGTGAGACCCTCTTCAGCCCCACCCTTCACCTCCCCCAGCCAGCCCCCTTCTCCCTCCTTTGCAGAATCCTCAGAGAGCTGGGTATCTTCCTAGGTGCGGGGAGGGGTGGGTGAAGTTAAGGTCACCGGACCACTCATACCAGTCACCCTTATTCATATGTTCTGTTTTAGCAATAGTTTTTATTTGTGTATTCTGTTGTCTCTTTTGTAGTTAAAGAGTTTGGTCAAAGACCTTGACGTTTCACCTGGCAAGAAGATGTGTTAAGTTATTTTCATTGGTAATACCGTGTTGCTGATCTCTGATACTGAAGTAATACAGTAAGAAGATTTCTTTAAAACTGTTTTATCACTTTGTGTATTTTGTATGTTTATTGTGTGACAATAGCAGCGTGTGAAGCTAGTAGCATGGAAACTCAATTTTTTTTTTTTTTTTTTTGGGGGGGGCGCATTTTTATAGTCCGCCTCAGGCAGCAAAGAGGCTAGGTTCACCACTGGTCAGGAGCAGATGTAGCCCCATTATGTCAATAAGACTTATGAATCGGCCCGGCTTGTCACAATGTAGCATATTTTAGGTATCTCGATCAGTCTAAGTCATAGCAGGGGTTCAGTGCACTCTTGGGGACGCTGAGATATCTTGGAGCTGGAGCATGTCTTTTAGAGGTGACATGCTATTCTTAGTCCCATCCATTCTCTATTGCAGTACACAATGTCATATACTACAAAGTTCATGATATGTTTACACACTGGCATCTATGCAGATACCTCCATCAGGACCCTGTCTGTTACAATTCTTAAAGGGGTTGTCGTGGTGAATATAAAACAAAAAACGGAACAAAAAAAGACATACCTATCTATTCCCAGTGCTCCGTTTTGCCCCTTTTCCTTCCCGAGACACTCACATGACCATTGAGACCAATCTGTGTGGTCCCAGTGGTTGCTTGAGATGGACCCTCACTCATACCAGTCACCCTTATTCATATGTTCTGTTTTAGCAAATACTTCTTTTCATCATGACATAACAATTAGAAACTCTAAATTGTACCGAACCTCTGTTATTCCTCCTGAAAATGTATGAATAATTTGACAACTGGGTGTTACCATTCCCTATGTTTAATATGTGTATCCCTACATAGTCTAATCCTATAAGTGCTGACTGTACAGTGTCAGAATGTGTAGGGACAGACCTGTAATATTCAGTACTACAGCTCTGGTCCCATTGAACTGGTGGCATCTGGTCTCTATAGGGAACCAGAGCCAGCTGCCTCATGTTGTGTATAGTACGGGTGCCGGATGGGGTCCCGTACAGTTAACCAGTACAGGGGCCCCCACCTATAAGATATTTAAAATAAAAAAAATAAAAAATAAATAAAAAACTACATCCTGGACATCCCCTTTAAGGAGATCTGGTTAGAGCTTCTCAGGAAGGTCTTTTCTCCTCATAGAGCCGGGTTATCATATGAAATATTATCCAGCCCCATGAGAAAATAAAACACTCGTAAGATGGTGAGTTTCGGTGCATAATGTCTCTGCCCTCTGTCTGCTCATACTCCTCCTGCGGTCTAATGAAGTCTATGGAGAGGGGAGGGAGGAAGAGGACAGAGATCAGAGAGATAACAAGACATCTAGGGAGTGTTTTATCTCCTCACCGAGCTGAATTATATTTCACAAGATAACCTATCTCTGTGAGGAGATAAGACCCTTACAGCTTTAGCAGTCTCCTTAAAGAAGTTGTCAAGGATTTTTTTTGAAAATATCTGATTGGCCAGGGGCTAATGTCTTGTTCCTGTACTATACAGTGGAAGGAGCTGAAGCAGATACCTCCATGCTCTGTAGAGTGGCCAGGCACCGTTACTATAGCTTAGCCCATTGATGTCTATGAGATGCAGTAAGGGTTCCCCTGCATTATATAGGGCATGGAGACATCTGCTTCTGATGCCATGTACTGTATAGTGCAGGGACTGAACATACCCATGAACAGCTGGTCCGTACAGGGACTGACTCTTGGCCCCACGATCAGATATTTATGGCCTATCCTATCCCTCTGGTATCCTGGATGGCCGTCTACTTCGCCAACCCCAGCTATGTTTTTGAACAATGGGCAGTTTCCTAGGGGAGAAACTTATATAACTTTTAATGGTTGTGCCAAAAATCTCAGTAAAAGTGATAAAATGGGCTCATTCCTCAATAGTGTAAGAATTATACTTGACAAAGCAAACTGTGGAGCAAATTCCACCAAATCTCACCCCATGGTGCATGCTACCTAATATATTGGCCATATCTCACCGCATTGTATTTGGTATAACCATTACATGTTGTTTGGTTTCCCATGTGAGGGATTTGTATTACATTTGTCATACATGTCACAGAACACGTCTAACATAAATATGGTGGATGTTTGTGCCACATTTACATTAATAAAAATTTAAATTAAATCCATTACAATTTATTAGAAAATATTATCAGTTGATGTATAATGTATAATATAAGTCAATGGCAGATATGGCTGAACTGTATCGGTCAGTAGCTGATCACATGACCAGTGCCAGCCGTGCGGCCAGTCTGATGCATATATGTGAACAGTGACTGGCAGGTGACAGTGACAGTTGGAGTTGACTGGCGACGTTGGAGGATCTGCTGACTGTTTGCAAAGCGATTTATTGGATTTGGAAGAAGAGGAGATTATTTTGAGGAGGAGAAGAGTGAAGAAAAGAAGACCTACCTCTGCCTCATCGGCTGATGAGCAGAGCGTCATGGAAAAAGCACCAGAAAAACGGCGTGCTGTCCTGTCCTCATCGGCTGATGAGCAGGACCCCAAGGATGAAGAAGAGGACTTCATCATCAAGAGGAAGAAAAGAAGACCTACCTCTGCCTCATCGGCTGATGAGCAGAGCGTCATGAAGAAAGCACCGCAAAAACGGCGTGCTGTCCTGTCCTCATCGGCTGATGAGCAGGACCTGAAGGATGAAGAAGAGGACTTCATCATTAGGAGGAAGAAGAAGAAGCGATGTGCCGTCCTGACCTCATCAGATGAAGATAAGAAGACATCCAAGAAGAGGAAGAGAACCGTCCCATCCAGCTCCTCCAAGATGCCTTCTACTATCCAGGGTGAGGATGAAGATGTCATTGCCCACCGGAAATGTGCTAAGAAGAGAAGATTCATCAAGACCTCTTCAACTGAAGCGCAGAAGACATCTATCAAGACCGGTGAAGATGTCCAGAAGACCCAAGACCTGCAGGGAGACCAGAGAGCCTCAGGTAGGTGCATATACACACTCATACATATATACATAAACACATACATACATACATACACACACATATATATATTTGTAGGGCTATTTTGGTAGTATCAGGTTATCACCTCTCCATTTCTATTGCACTGAGACAACCAAAAGTAAGAATATTCTAGATTTACATTTCACATTTACAGCTGGGGAGTGACTAGGGGGTAAGGAGAGAGAGCTAGCGGGGGTGCTCAGTTACCTGGGGGCAGTAACAAGGCATTGTGCCTTGGTCAGATTATTTAGATACTAGGGCAGTGAGCTGAAGTGTGAATTCAGCTGCTGCAAAACATCATTCACCATGAAATGGAGTCTATCAGGTCCAAAATACAATAACAGAGCCAAGAAGGGGCCTATAATACGGTCCACAAACCAGTAAAGCAATGCAGAGATGATCATCTTTTTATGGATATGCAAATCATCTGGCAGGTGCATATTGGTTTGGAGACATTTTGGACCGGACAGACTCCATTTATAGGGGATTACAGGACTAAAACTTTTTTTTTAATATGTGATACATTTATGAACTGCCTTTTGGGCCTATTTGTTACTTTGATGCAATTTTGTTGTGGTCTTAGTGCGCATTCACATAGGACATTATTTATTGATGCTACTCCAGGTATATTTATGCTTATAATGACTGTTTTATATGACTGAAGATTTGAGTTAACTGTGTAGCATTATATAGGTGGGGTAGCATGCACCTTAAAGGGGATGTCCAGGACTAGGATACTGAGCTCCTCTGAGATGAAGTGGAGCTCAGTATCATAACCCTGGACATCCCCTTTAAGGTGCATGTTGCCCCACCCATAAAACTTATTAAGACAAATAAGTATGTAATAGGGATTGTCCAGGACTAGGAGACTGAGCTCCACTTCCTCTTCTCAGGCAGTGGTATCATGTCTGTTGGTCACATGACCATGCTGCTGTTGAGCCCTACTCATTTGAATGGGACTGAGCTACAGCATGGATATGATGTCACTTCCTGAGAAGAGGATGTGAAGCTCAATATCATAGGCCTAAAATCCCCTTTATGTTGCCAACAAACTTCTGGGAGACTTTAGCCCCTCCCCTGACCCACCCACAATTCCCTTTCACACCCAAGAATGCCCACAAACTCTGCCCCTTTGGGGGACTTGCCCTTTCTGGCCCATTTCCTGGGTGGATTGGCAACTATATTTTAAACAACCCTCTTGTTGCCTTCATGTTCACTTACAAGTCGCGTATGAGTGTATGGTCCTTTAAATCAGTCATGGTATCAGTCATGTGACCCACCAGACATGTCATGTGACCTCTGGTATTCAGTTAGTGCTGTCCAGGTATCTGACAGGTGAATAGTAATTTGAGGGGCAGAACATACACAATATATCACTACAACACCTCACCATGTCTGTCAGTGTCAGTGGCCAAACAGCTCCACAATCTCCTCCATGTCTCCTCTATGGGTACTTTGCTTTTTTTTTTTTCTAATAGTAAACTTTATTGACAAATGACATCATCTAGTAACTGTTGTTTTGTACAGTTAACTTTATTTAAAATATCACTTACACACAGTAATGTTATGTATGT